>JAYRBW010043571.1:0-11551 GCA_036023295.1 Invenusta paracnida
CTAGTAATTGATCGCATTGAAAAATCTGAATATAATTATATATTGCTGGATGGAAGTTGTACAAATGAACATTTTTACAAAGATACTGTACTTATGGTTATTGCCTGCTTTTTTAATTGTATTTCAAAAAACTTTTCTCGAGAACTTTCTTCTTTGACAAATGCGCTTCCTTTGTACAGTCCAACTGTTTGTAAAGTGAGAAAACTTTCATGTGTAAAACCAAAATAATAATTTGCTCTTTGTACTTTATTGTATGTATATTTTATTGGAACACTGGATTTTTGCTAACGTATATGACTGATAAGATAATTAAAATCTTTGAAACATTCTACTAATACAAAACAGTTAATTTGTAAACATATTAACACAATTTTGCTAATCTTTCTTTTATTGTATATTATTTTATGATCATCAAATACTTATACATTTTTACATATTTGTATATATATAAATTTATATAACATGTCAATAATTTGTATAATATATCAATTATCTATGTAATATCAGTTAATGTTAAATAACGTATTAACTATGTTTTAAAATAATTATTAAAATAAAATGTGTAGACATTAATTTAAAATGATAATATTTTCTTGTTTCAATGGCTTCCAGTTGTATAGACATCCATTTCCGTGTCTTGTCCTCTTGCTAAAGGCGTCTATGGGTGCACTATAGTCCACAGTACTCCAACGAGAAAGTCGGAGCAGTAATCTTGTCAAATTTGACAAGTGATACTTTGTTCTCTATTGCCTGCAATCCTAGGCTCTTGCAAATTTAGTTGAAACAATTTTAACTTTCGCGTTTCATCTGCGCTCAAGGCATTTTCGACTATTTGCTGTGACCTCAGAAATTAGTCAAATGCAGACAAACATGCAGGAGTGCCTCGTAGCTTGTATGCGCGCCCTCTGAGCCACACGTACCTTTAAGAGCGCAGATAATGTGAACCGGGTTTTAGATGAAATAGTGCGGGCATTCATTTTTCAAACATATATATCCTATATAAAAGGTTGCAGAAACCAAATAAGTATTTGTATTGTATGATATAATATATGTACTGTTGTGTTCATTTTAATGATTAATAACCTAATGACATGTTCTTTTTAAAATAGTATTATCTGTGTTTACCTTAATTTAATATACCTAATTTACTTAAATTCTAACAAATATAGACTAAACTGAATTATATAGATGTACTATTGCATTTAATGGAACTATTTCGACGTGCTCATTATAAATATTGAAAAACATACAAAATTCGCAGCAATTACGTAACACTAATATTCAGAGACTTTTATTATAACTAATTATTAGTTAAATACATGATAAATTCATCAATTAGCATACCAATCTTGAATAATATACATTATACTCTTAAGCCAGGATCATGATATTTAATTTTGTCCTGGATCTTAATATTCTAATTTTATTTGAATTTTTAAATAAAACTATAGATTTATCTTTAGATGGGTTTATTATAATATATAGTGTATGTACCAGTTGATCCATATTATATACAAATCGGTTGTATACAAGTTTGCTGTATACAAGTTGAGCTGGAGGCCCTCTCCAGTCCTGCTCCATAAAAAACACTTGCAGTTAAAAAATATTAAAGAAAAATTATATATAATTTTTTAACTGAAACTTTGATTTAAACTGCCAACAACACTGCAAATAAAATTGTCTATTACAAAATCAAATTTGACTATGGTTTAGGAAAAATTTGAATCTATGTTAGTCAAAAATAAAAATAACTAATGCAAAACGCGACTCTGGTCTAGGCACAAACTGTGACTGCACTTTAAGCAAATAAATATTGACTAAAACGCAGTAATCAGCTATGTTCACACTACTTAGACATTGGTTTAAAATATACATACCATTAAATAAATATATTTAGTATAATACTACATGCTTTATTATATACTAAACTAACTTGCATCCAGAAAGAGATATACTTGGAGTATAATATATAATTATATATGCATGTATTAAAAGCATGCGTAATTTTATAATTGTTTTAGATTCAAGGGGTTATTTAGGACTAGTTCAAAGCCTAATTAGCACCAATTCTTGCCTGATATATGATTTGAAAATAATTTTATATACCTAATAATGACAAATAATAATGTCTATATGTCTATATGTTATACATATATAATAAATGCATAAACAAGCTTAGTATAATCGTTTATAATTATTATTATGCAATAAAATGTTTTTTACATAAATGTTTTTAGGTTTATGTTGTGCCCCGGATAAAAATTAGTATTGAAATTAATATTCTATAAGCATATTTAACTAATAATACTTATAATAACAGTCTCTGAATATATATCAAAGTTACGTAATTGCCTCCAATATTGTATGTGTTTCAATATTAACTATAAGCACGTCCGAATAGTTCTATTTAATACAATAGTATGCTATATAATTCAGTTTAGTCTACATTTGTTAGAATTTATGTAAATTAGGTAAATTAAATTAAGATAAACACAGATAAGTTGACTATCCGTAGTATATTCATATATATATATTATTCCTGTATATTAGTCATTTCAGTTTTATAAGCATTATATGAATAATATTTCTAATTATGTTACTTTTTGAGTAATTCAATATTATCATATCTTGACTTGAATGTACATACACTCTATTTTTCATGTAATCTTACCACTGTTTCCAAGTATTGACGTAAATAACTATCCAAGTGTATACCTTTAATACACTATATTTAATATCTCGTATAACAATGAAGACATACATACATATATGTCATAATTTAGTTTATAATAAACTACATAATAAATAAATGTATTTTAAAAATATTAACAAGCATAAGAACTTGCAGAGAAATGTATGGATATCACAGGTCCATAGTTCATTTTCTGTGTGTATCTATAATATATAGTGTTCCGAGAATATTTACATCAATCGAATTTGTACAGAATATCAAACACAAATAACATGGATCTAAAAAAATAGACATTCTATTAATAAAAAAAGATAGACTATGCTAATAATTAAAATGTTGTCAAATAATAATCAACAAACATGAGCATATTTCTTATGTGTTGAATAGATTTATATGCAAGCAGTACAAGCTTGTATGTATTACAGAAGTTATTGAAAAAAAGACAATACGATGTAAAGGGTACTATAAAAAATTAGGTACATTTCTTAATGATGGCTCTAATCTGCTATTCAAAGAGATTCCCATTTAATTGAACTAATGCAGAGTATAAATGGCATTGGAGGCATCATTTCCCGCGCTAGGTGCCTGGAATTCACTGTTATATTTTCCACTTAGTACATGAACTCCAGCAGCGCCCACTGAGGCATTGTTAGCAGCGTTTGGTCCCTGAACGTGCGTGTTGTAGTCAGCGTTTAGTTCCTGAATTTGAGTGTTGTTAGCAGCGTTTGGTCCCTGAACTTGTGTGTTGTAGCCAGCGTTTGGTTCATGAACCTGAGCACTATAGCCAGCGTTTGGTTCCTGAATTTGAGTGCTGTTGCCAGTGTTTGACTGATAGTAGACAGTCGGTTGCGTCTGTGTGATTATGACACGGCCTTCGTTGTCAACTGTCTTTGTTGTAGTGACAATGTACTGCTGTCCCGGTGACGACATGGTAGCTGACGAGGCTGCCGTCGACTTCCGACAGTCGCAGCATTCGCAAATTCCGTGGCAACAGAAAAGGATGGAGTGAACCAGAGCAACAAAAAATTCAATAAGGCTCAAGATTAAAATTGGGATATAGATCAGACTTATAATAATCCTGTATCCAGAGTAGAGCATACCAAAAATAGCAGACACCGCTGAAACGATACTCATACCAAAAGTTGCCTTGTTGAGACAAGGTGTGTCATTCTTGACCGCTCCCAGAGCCAAACCGCCTGTGATTATGAATAAAATTCCAATAAAGATACCATAACCACCTAAAATGGAAATCCAAATCACATTCGCAACTATATCGAGAATGAAAATAAGGATGCCAAGGATGACATGGAATATGCCACAAATCTTGTTGAACTTCCGAAAACAACTTGGAGGTCGGGACGACGAATCCATCTTTAATATATATGTATATGACTATTCAATGTTATGTCGTCAACAGTGTAGCACTGAAGCACCAAGTTTCGCTTTTATGTATAAGCGACGAGGTTAGTATAAAGATATTTTACATCGTTTTATGTTGTGTGCTTTGACCTGTGAGTACCTGTCATTTGCACACTTATGTGTATGCATGAATGAATAGATAGTTGCTAACATAGATATAAATTATTTGTTTAACTCTAGAAAGAGAGAGAGAAAGAGAGAGAGAAAGAAAGAGGGCTATTTATATCTATGGTTGCTAATATAATAATATCAAGTGTTGCCGTAAGCGATAGTAAGGTGCCATCTGTACTACCAGCCTCCTCCATACCCCTTAACGCTACCTCTGTGTCACAATCTTTGGATGCTTTGTATTTAACGATATTACTTTATTCCTTTTAAGTTTGGAATGAACAGTTTTTATTACATGATATATATATTTATTTTATTTTATTCAATATAAGTTTAGTTGACTTATGTATTGTGTGGTAATCATAGTTATTTGTTTTACTTTACATACATATATATATATAAATTTGTGAATATTATATATATTTATATATACATTTGTGTATAATGATTAATTTCTATGGTGGTAACCCTAAAGTAGTATTAATTATAGACATATTGTACGCAAAGTTAATTAGTAATTCGCAATATATATTTTTATAAACGCAATTATTGAATATTGTATCATTGTTAGCAAATTATTATATGTATCAAATTCATTCAAACACTATATAGTCATTGTGAGTGACATGACATTTTTGTTAATATTATTCATCATTACTTACTATAAAAAATGTAAACTCTTTTGTAAGTTTTTTTTTATTAAAAAATATTAATTTTTTTCTGATTATGAAAAACGTTATACGATCGCTTCATTCTGTGTTCACAGAGTTTTTTTACAATATAAATATAATTAGTAATATTTTAAATGTCATAAGCTACCAAACATTTTGGCATTCATTTGCCAAACATATATATATATATATATATCCAAAAGGTTGCTGAAACTATATAAATATTTTTGTTGTAGGTATCTTTATATCTATTTTTATGATTAATACCCTAACATTTTTTTAAAATCATATTATCTGTGTTCACCTTAAATTAATATACCCAGTTTATTTAAACCCTAAGAAACAACATAAAACTAAAAATGCATTTATGAACAAGTACTAAGCAACAATTATTAAATATTACAACAAACAAATAAATCAATACAAGTTTGACTATTTTATGACTTAAACGAATCCCGTTATCCTCACTTTCAACCTTTTATAAAATTACAATTAATATATTTTGCGCTAAAATAATAACTTTTATATTATTATTAATATTATGCTCAGCTATGTTCATATAATTACCATCTGCAAGTCATCAATAAATATAACATCCGCTTGAACATTGTTATGAATAATTTATATCACCATTATTTTATAGAGCATGCTATTTTGTATAAGATATAACAACAAACTAAATAATTGTTTTATAATCTTTACTGTATAGAAGAATATTTGCTTTTGAATAGTAATACTTGAACGGAAACCAAAAATAAGGGAAATGCAAAAGCATGCAATTATTTGAAAATAAGCTTCAGATTTCTGCCTTCATTATAAAAATTAAAAATTGTATAATGTGTGTATATACCCCATCTAATTCCCTATCCAATGTTAAGCTCTTTGAATTGAACTTATTAATAAAAAGGCGTTACATTCTTTGGAATCAAATGGAATTTAAAATAAATAACCAAATTATCTTATCACTTTAATGTTGAATGTTTAGTCGAGTAAGTTACAATTTCTATGTAGATAGTTTCAATGATAGTTTCTTTAAGAAATAAATATTGGTTCTCTATTGCGCTATCCAAATTTATGCCAGTGTTTTATCTTATTTTAAATTTAAGATAAGATCGTTTAAGCTGAGTATACATACTCACTGTAGTTAATCAACTTTATTGGTTCGGAACACCAATTACATCAATAGCCTTAATTAATTTTAATTTTAAATTATAATTTTGTCAAAAATCAAAATTGCATAAGTAATTTCTATATTTTTATTTAAAGCTATAAAAGAGTTCTACATATTCTATTTATTTTTATTAAGAATTTTATCGATGAATATTTTATATTTTTTTCCCTTTCAGAACTTACTTATCCTAAATTTATTTTATACAAAAACTTAAGACTTGTGTCAAAAAATCAATTTAATACTACTTCTAAGCATGCATTTTTTTCGCGCAATATTTTTCCTTTTGTTAATTTTCTTATTTTCTGGTTTTTTAAAATTCAAAATTTTTCATTTTGCTTTCCTAATTAATTATCTTTCAACACTAAAAAATTTATTGATAAATAATTTATTTAGAAATGATTTTTAATATGTCACTTAAATAACCTTTCTTTTCAAGTAAAATTTCCACTCGGCTTTATGATATTGTTACATTTTTTTAGGTTTAGAAATTTACAAAAAATGTGTACATTTAAAATGATTCCAACGACCTATACTATAAACCGAACTTACTGGTATCGATAAATATATAACTTCCTACTTTCATAAATCTGTAAAAAATGTTTAAGTGAACGACATGAGAAACAACAACTAAATATTCTACGCATTCGAGTGAAGTGTAATCTCGCGATATAAACATCATCCGATCAGAATTCAATAAGCATTTAAACTTTAATTGATACATTATAAAAGAGCCATTGTGGTAATATTATGTACATTAGTAGGTATATGCATGCTTCAAAAGTTCATAAAATTCTCTTTTCAACGCAGTAACATTCATAGAGAATACATTTTCAGTATCTATTAATGAAAAGGTTATTGCCAATTACTTGATGTTGTTTACCAATAAATAAATCATACTTTTACTGACGTGAGCTTTGTCTTATATAGTTGATGATTTTGAAGTAAACGATTACTGCCAACTTAGAATTGTACGATACCTATCTTTCTAATGCTACTGCATTATACGAAAGAAGAGCTTTATAACTACAGAGCAGAGATGTTATGCATTTTTGTGTGCAGGTTGGTTGTATTTGATATTTACTTAAATTATTCTGGATGACCGCTAGATTTAATAAATTTTGTGTGGCACAAATCTGTTGATTACATATTAACGCAAACATCGCTGATCACCCTGTTTATACGTTACTATTGTTGCATGGAGCTGAAATGAATAGCGCTGTTAGTTAAATATATTATTGCTATACTAGAAATTGTTTTTTATGTAGAGATTGGTTTTCTAGTTCAGTTGAAATATTACACATATACATATTATACACACACAAGCACACACTCCAAAATCTCTAAATAAAAAAACATAGTTGAAAAATGCAGAAAATATAATTTAACTTTAAAAAGGGATAGAAATGAATATATCTTCATAATATCTATATAAAGAATAAAATAGACAATATGGCAACAATATAATACTATCAATATTTGAGACAATTTGATTAAATATATTGGAAATTATATTTTACTCAACAAACTGAAGGATGAGCAGTAACACACACGCTGAGGGATAGCTGAAACTAAATATTCAAACGATAAATACTAAACTAAAATTTAAAATATATATATAAGCAATTTTAATCCACTTCTTGCGTTACGTCGAAGAAAAACAGTTAATTTTTCAACTGATAATGATAGTAAAACAATGCAAAATCATCCCATTCAACTTCTAAAGGTTAAAACGTTCTTGCAGTATCAGTTAAGACTTTGAAAAATTTCATAACAGATTTTTGAAATAGATTTTATTTTTAAAACTTTTATATTTTACACAGAACTATAATTTAAACAAAACGTTTATAGAGAGAGCTCTCCCATATCGCCAGCTTATCTCTATCAAACTCAAAGCCCAGTGAGACATTATTCCTCGCGCGTGGTCAAAGAAAGAACCTTTTGAAGGAGCTAAAGATCTACCGTCAAGTTCATTGCATAAAGAGCCCACCTGGAAAACGCAGGCAGAGAATGCCATAACATCAGCTCTACACCTGGGAGAATCCAGTAAATGTCCACCGCACACTCTGCACCCAGCAGCCTGCGCCGATCCCCCGGACACGCAGAAGTGTATAGTTCTGGACACCATCGATGCCTTATACCTCTAGAGGACATATTCATCTGGACTGATGGCTCAGCCAGTGGTGACATCGCAAACAGAGTAGCTGGAATTATCCTCCAAATTAGAGACGAGCCCACCGTCAACCTTGCTGTGATGTTGCGTACAGATTTAGTCTTTGATCTGCACACATATATTAAATGATCTGGGTGACATCGGGGTGACATCACTTGAGTCTATAACTCCCATTTAACATTGAGTAAAATTATTGGTTGTATAGCTAATGGCAAGAAATGTTATAAATAAAGAACGTAAAGAAATTTGTATAAAATAGAGCGGGATAGGGGAGATATTACACGAAGAAATAAATATGCATGATATATTAATGAAAATTTAAATCTTAAACAGTGAGCATCAAATTGATAGAGTCACCAGCTCAAGAAAAACAAAAACTAGGTAAAAGTTAAGCATCAGGCAAATAAGAAAGCTTATGGGCATTAAAGACGGAATTAGCAGTTAAGTCATAAATATATATATTTAAAACATGTATAATTGATATCTATAAATTATTATAATACAAAGCAATAGTTTATTACATAATATATTTGTTAATTATTATAATAACTTTTGATATAATTAACGCTGACATTTTTCATATCATTTTAAAAACAATTTAACATGTATAATCAATAATGTTTAGCAGACATTAACTGTAACGTTAAATAAATACATATATATTGTTATATAATTTTTTTTAAATATATATAATTTTGAATTGTGTTTTTTTTCATAATAACTTACAGTATATATATATATATAAAATATATATAAAGTAAATAAAATAAATCACACTTTACAGGTAATATAACTATATCAGACATATATGTTTTTTTAGCATCGATGTAATTATTTTATATTTATCTGATTAATTAAAAACTTACTTACATAAAGATAAATGAATTAATGTGTATATGTTATAAACATAATATTTATATATATATTTGTATATTAAGTATATATGACATATACACATATAGATTTAAAAATGTATATTGAAAACCGCAACGTTAATAAAAAGAACAGTTTTGAGTTAAAGAAATGATATATTTAACATATACAAATTTCATTTTCGCTTGATAGAACACAAGCAACCGATCATTATAATCATCATCCAATCTATCAGTTGTTAGTGTTGTATCAATGTTTGTAGAAATGTATCAAGACAATTATGTATACCGCATAAAAGTCATCAACTCAAAGGGTCATGCAACAAGTTACAAAGACTTCAAATAAAACCAACATATGCGCACGAAAATGCATACAATTTGCGTACTTCGCATAGTTTAGCTTACATACAATATCTTGCTATACATATTTTAGAATACTATTAAATGCTATTGAGATAAAGTTAGCTGAATTGAGACCTCTGTTATAAGATATTGTCGTGTGCCAAGGTGTAATAATTTCAACGACAATAAACATCGGAACGTTTCTATTTACCTATATACATATTTTCATCAGCTGGATACATAGACTGCATTCCACTGGATACATAGACTGCATTCCACTGGATACATAGACTGCATTCCACTGATTTTGATAGCTTCAAATTTATTACCTATGTTTTGTTTGTCACCATAGAAGGTATTTTAAATAACTAAACTTATGCAAGGGTGGATCTAAAGGAGGGGGGGGGGGACGTGCGGTGTCCAGAGGTCTGAAATAATGTGTATAATATAGAGAGTTTTTTTGAATTTTTTATATTGAAATAATGTATTGAAGTTGTATACATACGTGTAAGTATACTTATTAATGCAAACACAGATTTTTATATTATATATTTTATGCTACTGTTTTCACATTATTGAAGTTGGTGGGCATTATTGGTTACACTTGACTACACAGTTGTACTCAGTTAGACTACTACACGAATTATAATATGTTACTAAAACTAATATAAAACGTCTCTGTACTTTATTCATTTTGATTTAATAAATAAAAATGCAATTCGGAGAACTTCAGAACGAGGTATACATACATATATATGTATATACTGATATATGAAAAATTGTAGTTTATTGATACATTAATACGCGCACTTATATAGAATACTAGATATTTAATGTAGCTTTTGTATGATTTATAAAATATATTACAATACCATTAGACATCTTAGCTAATTTATACTTAAATCATTATCAAAACCAGTTAAATATATAAAAATAAAAATAAGCATTTATTGAAAATAAAATTTTGTCTCCATCGATAACTGCAGTAAATTGATGCCATAAGCATTGTATTGATATTGTATGGAGAATAAAACAAATCCTGCGATGATATGATTTATCATTTTGAAATGAATTGAATGTTTAGTTAGTTTATAAATATATTTTTATAGTATAAAAAATACAAATGAATCTGCTGGTTTAATGGCTCTCGCTAAACGAATATCTATAGCATAGAGTAATGATTATACAAAGGTATTCACTCTTTTAAATTCTGTATACAGTTCAATACTACTATTTACTTATCTAAAAGCTTATGCAAAATACTGTTTTAAAAACTGAGAGCAATTAAATCGTGTATGTAGTAAAACAGTTAAAGATATATAGGCAATAAATTATTTATTATAGACAACTTACGCATGCTAAAATTGTATGAATATATATATTGTTTCATAAAATTAATTGAATAAAAATATTTAATACTACTTTTTTCCCACCCATTTAGGTACATCAAATTTACTAAAATAAAACGATTTTTTATTCACGAAAATTTATAACGCGATGTATATGAAATCGATAAGAGTGAACACTCTTTGTATAATCATTGCTCTAGGATCTATAGTGTCTTTCTTATCAGAAAATACGTTATACACATCAAAGGGAAAATAGGTTTCGCAAGATATGCTGTGGAGTTTGACGGACCAAAGGGTTCAGTCACGTATATCTCACTTATGTGATAAATAACTCACTTATGTAATATATAACTCACTTATGTGATAAATATTTCACTTATTTAATAAATAACTCACTTATTTGATAAATAAGTCACTTATATATAAAATAACTCACTTATTTAAACCATAAGTCACTTATTTAATAAATAACTCATTAATAAATAGCTTGCTTATTTAATAAATAACTCATTAATAAATAGCTTGCTTATTTAATAAATAACTCACTTATTTAATAAATAAGTGAGATATACGTGACTGAACCCTTTGGTCTACCAAAGAGTTCAGTGAAATAAGTGAGTTACTTTTTTAATAAGTGAGTCATTTATTAAATAAGTGAGCTATTTATTAAATAAGTGAGTTATTTATTAAATAAGTGAGTTATTTATTAAATAAGTAAGCTATTTATTAAATAAGTGAGTTATTTATTAAATAAGTG
>JAYRBW010043582.1:0-11551 GCA_036023295.1 Invenusta paracnida
AGAAAATACTCGTCGCTTACGCGACTCGTACATTCTGATCATTGAAATCCTCAAGACAGGTAGTTATCATACACTTAACTGCACGCATAATCAATAAGAGGGAAATCTCTTTGTTTAATTACTCAATGTACTACAGAGTGATGTTTATTTAAGTGCTACAATCAATACTTACATTATTGATTCCTATAATATCGGTTTCTAAATATGTATAATTTATTACAGTTAACAAGCAATTAGGCAGTAGCTATGTGCATTCTTGTTCATTCATTTATCGTACAATTATATATATGTATGCCTATATACCGGAATTATACCTATCTACAGTTATATTCTGACCACTGAGTAATTTTATAAATTGTAATATATTTACAGATATCTTACTAAGACCACCAGGTGTGGTTGAAAAACACACTTTTACTTCCTGACCAAAAAAGATTTCTACTTTTTTTATAGAATGTATGGTACGCACGCCCATGCAACATAAATGTAAATATACATATTAAAACTAATCATATAACGAAGTTTAGCAAATTGCGCGCAAGAGACACTTCGTGTTTGTTTGATAGAATCGCTACACGATAAAAGATGTCTCGTTTGTATTTATTTTTCAAAGTCGGTCGTCCAAATGTTTGGCATACCTCCATATGTTTCGGAAATCCATCACTCAGGTGTTTACACAGAACAAGCGACATGTAAAAGTTCTCTGTAGACCCGCTTATATATATATTAGTGACCACTGCATTCTAGATGAGCCATGCAAATAGATGCGTTTGTGATATCTTGTTTAAACCAATTGAAGATAGAAAAGGTGTTTTTCTTCTCAAGTGGCTTAAACGTCAAAAATCAAATATATTACTTGTGATATTATAGTGAAGTACCTATAATATCCATTTGAGTTAATTACAATATGGAAAGTTGTTTATTATTTTAAATTAATTGGTATACAATTTGAATAAAATGTATATAATATAATGATGGTGTTTGAAGTTTATAAGTGCCCAGTGAATTGCAGTTATTAAATTGATTTATCGCAATGCACGACTTAATTATTTAATACTATAGACTAATTATTATTAATAAGTAATAATACCTAGCTGTCACTTAATAAATGCATTACATTTAAGTGAAATGATTTTGTTATAATGCAATAATTTTTAAGGGTGGTAGCCATTTTGTTACCCAACATTTTGAATTGATAAAAAATAAATTAAAAAATGTCGGTTACCTGAAAATTACCCAAGTATTCTGCATAAAATTAAACTAAAAATCAATAAAATTCTCTCTAGGTAATTCTATAATAAAGAATATAATACACTTCAAATGTGAATTTCTAGCGAGAAAATATACAAGGTTAGTTTGGTGAAAATTTCACAATGCATATATTAAAACACGTTATTTGATGGAAATTTTCTCAAATTACTGTTCATTAACGTTGTTTATAATTGCCTTAATTTGCCACAAATTGTCTTACAACAACAAAGTCTTTGAATATGTACATACTTTCTATTTCAATGTGTAAAGGTTTCCTTGATTTCTAGGTTGTGTTGGTTGGTGCTTATGGAACTGTCTATTATCCCATTATTTACTGAAATCAATGATTGCAAAATAGACAACCAAAATACTGTGTCTGTCTGTACTAGCTGGAAAAAATATTTACTGAATTAGATACCTCAGATTAAAGTATGTACATATAGGTAAACATTAAACATTTACGTCACTCTCTTTTCTGTTGACAGTAAAACATTCAAAATAGTAGGTAAATAGAAAACGCTATAAAAAGAAAATTAAAAAGACACACTTTCATCTTCTCATTGTCTTCCACTTAGAAATAGTGTTTCATTACTAACTTGTATGTGAAGATGTAAGTGTGTATATCATCCCAGCTGAATTGCATATAATATCCGCATAAGGCACACTTTAGGGTGTGAGAAAACATCTTACAATAGCATTTCATGATTTTGCAAGTTTATTAGACTCGATTGAGCCTCTATTATAAGCCTGGCTTCATAATACAATGCATATAGGCTCCGAAAAATAAACAGCAAAAACACTTTATAGTGTATTTAAATATAATTAATCGGAAAGAATAATCTGTGAATGTAAAAAGTTGAAATTGTCAGTGTAATTAATATTTTCCTGTATTGTATATATGTGTAGTAATTTGTAAAAACGTTAATTCTGACATTTCATGTACATTTTTGTGTCTTTTGTGTTTCTGAAATCGGATTATTTTAAATGATTGACTATACAATAAAATATATACATTCAATATAATACCATTGACTAAGTACATACCGTTAAAAAGTAAGGGCTTTTTCATAGCAAAATTGAGTAGATTCTATAGATGACAAATTCGTATTGAAACAATTAACTAAAAAAGTATAGTATAGTAATCATAATATAAGGAATATCGAATAAAATGCAATATAAATAAAGTATACAAATACCAAAATTAGATAGTCCTTTACAGACTAGTAGTACTAAAATTATTTAATTTCATCAAGTAAGTTTTGATTCTTATAAATTTCTTTAAAATGGTTTAATTGATAATGACTATAATGTCTAAATATATTTCGTAATTAGCGCCTTTTAATGTTTTACACCAATTGTTCCACGACTTTTTTTTCATTGTACGGACAAGTTTTGTCAACGCAACACGATTGTATTTGATCATTATTCGAATAAAAAGGGCGCCTGTTTTAAAAGGCAGTTTTATTTCAATGGATTTATTTAATATCTAAACTCTTATTCTACTGAACTATACCAACTTAGTATCGTCAAATTGGCTGTCAAATAATCTGTCAATTAAAATAATCTATGTTATATATAAAGCATAGGATTATAAGTGACGATGAACAAAAAATAAAGTAATTGATGTAAAACATTTTTGTGCCTGGTATATTAAATCGGTTAAATTATTTTTTAATATATATTCAAAAGTTTAAAAAAACTGTATTTCCGCGCGCTTATGGCTGTTTCATTTTTTCTTCTGTAATATTTTCAAAACTATTTCGTTATTTAATTTTACTTTGCCTTTTCAAGTACTTATTCATACATATACTAATCACAGCGCTACTATACACAATTAAAACAAAAGACATTTCCAAAAACCAAATCTACAAAATCGCAACTCACATCGGGGTAGAAAATTTGGGACGAAAGTGGGGCAGAGTAGCTGGGCATCCGTACCAGCGCTGGTTCGATTAACACAGGTGAAGCCATCCCATGTTATCGGGCAGTATCTTCCCCCTGCCTTGTTGCTAGGCAGCACAGACGTTGCTAGGGAGCTCAACTGACGCTGACAACAGTCGCGTGCCGCCCCACAACACATAGTAACACGACGAAGACAGTCACGAATATTACCAGAAGCCTCTTTGGTAACCAGGGAAGAGTTGTTGTTTCCTGCATTGTTATTGACAACGGTGTTGCAAGCGACGTGTAGTTCGTTGGCGCTACTGGCGTTTAGAAAGGGCCCTCCAGCCGGGGAGAGGTAGCGGTGGTTCGGGTAGAGAAAGTGGAGACAGTAAAAGCAAGCTCGACTGTTAAACAGGTCAAAGGAGGGGTGGGCTGGAAGAGCATTGCCAACGTGGTCCCGGCAAAACACAGCCCCGTGCTCCTGCTGGTCATTTACTATCTTGGACATCACCGCAGCTGACTTCTAAACTGTATATACAGTGAGTTATCGGGAGTTTAGGCAGGTTTATTCAAGAGAAGACACTGACTTGGTTAACACTCAATTAATAAATCAACTATTCGACAAATTATACGACGCACCCAATTACGTAACAATATCCGAAATATTCTAACAGATACCTAAAAGTCGTTTGAATTTATAGCTGGCGCCTTTAAAACTGCTCATCTTCAACTTTCTACGTCTGTTATATATATATATTCTATCTTTTCAGTGTTGACCAATCAGAAACGCCGAAAAGCTCATTTGCTAGGATGTTCAAAAATATACCTGTAAAATAAACATTTCATATAGGATACATATATAGGTGATAGCCATAGCAAATGATTACTGTTGACATACATAAATAGATCAAAGACTAAATTAATTATACCATTTTCGCGAAAGCTATAATATTACTTATATATTTAAATGATATTCCAGTTTAATTTGGCTTCTCTTTCGGTTTTAATCTAATATTTATGTATTTGATACATCAATTATGTTCGGTAATGAGTAAAAATTCAAATGAAATTGTGTTTAATAGTAGATTAGTTGAAAGGGGATGAGCAAACATATTCTACATTCTATAATTTACACATGTCGTCAAATTATAATATTTGTCGAGTGTATCATCTACTCCATACATTAAAACATATAGGGTATAGGTCTTCACAGTATTTATGATGCAATTTATTAGCATCATAAAGCATGGAGATATAAAATATCTTATAATAAAGATGATGGTATGTTCATATATATACAAAAGTTCGTTAACTAACAAAAAGTATAGTTGTAGGTTTCTTAGATTCGGTAATCTGAAGTACATATAGATAAGCGCAATGCTGAAGTTATGTTATAGGCATTGTTTATTTTATTTATGCTTTGAATGTCACAATACGAATAACTCTTACATAGGAACCCCATTATTGTTTAACTTTATATTACAAGAATTGTTAAATGTCACAAAGTATAGCTTTAAATATAAAATATGTTGTAATTATATTTACTATAGACTATATCGACTTCTTGTAAAACATTAAAATGCTATATTATTCAGTTGTCTAATATATAACATATATATCTTCGTTCGGAATTAGTTTTCATTTATATAATGATCAAATTTCTCTGTTATAGTGCATGCTGAAGACTTTTGCTTATAAATACTGAATAATAAATAGAGTTTAGATTCCCTCCACGGTTGCTTAAGAATTAATATTGCGCCATATATTAACGACAGATTTAGAATAAGAATTATAAATAGAAAGTATCAACATTTCAAAGAACTATATAAATCGATCTCCTGAACTTGAGAATCGCCTCGAGTCCACCTCGTTACTAAGGGGATATTACAAGTTGACTGCAACTATCTCGGTAGCCCGTAATGGCTTCAAGGCGATTGGTTTACAAGTTTCAAAGTCATAGGTTTCTTAGTTACGAAGATATGCTTATTAAAATATACGCGTTGTATTCTACGCAATCATTCTTTAATTTCTATATTGTAGGAACTTATGGGATGTATAAGGTGACCCTGTTAGTTATACTGTGTATATACATATATATAAGCATTGTTTTCTTATGAAATGGAAATAAGAACAGAGATTTTAACACTATAGTTATTCAAACGTTTCGAGTAATTATTTGAGAATAACTTGTAACAAAGATTCGGTTCTATGCAAAGTAAAATATAAACGTGATCAATAATTAATATACTCGTATGTACCTATTTAAATATATATTTACAATCTAATTTAAATCACTGTATTATTATTGTTTATTGTGTTATTTTGCGTATAGTTATATATATGTTTATTGTTATTTTAATTATTAATATTATTACTATTAATTGTGTTAATTGGGATAAAATGTAGGATTCCATTTTAAATATATAACTTAATTAGTGTCTTTGTAATATTGAAAACAAAGTTTTATATAAAAGAACTAGGTTAGTAAACATACGAATTATATCAAAAATACGTTTTTAAATTGTATGATATTATTTCTTTCGTTTTTAAAATTTATTCCTCTTTAAATAATCTTAGTTAATTAATTGTTCCTTTCAGCGAAATATAGTTGAAATTTAAACCCGTTCCTTTTTAATAATTTTTGAAACCCTCGATTTGTGTCATTTCAAAAATTGCAATTATTGTCAAAATAATAAAAATGTACTTTTTTTAAAACCAGGAATGTATATATTACTCTTTGAAACTTTTAGTTATTTATTTAGTTATTTATCAAAATAAATGTTACTTAGAAAAGGGACTATATGTTTAATAAATACCCGATGGAAATCGATATGCAGCTATGCTAGCACAAGAAAGTGTGATTCACGAGAAAATTATAATTTGTCTTTGCATATAAAATACGTGTTTACCGATGTTACCTTTGTTTAAGAAATATTCTAAAACTTTTATAGTAAATCGCTTCGAAATGATGGACCAATGTGAGAACAAATGATAGGGCACAACATATTATAGACTGGAAAAGTTATATATGTATGTAGTAGATTAAGAGTCATATATTGTTTATTGATTATATTATTTAGTGAAGTCTTACATATAATGTAGTTACCATCTTCTTCAGTCAGCCATCTTCGTTGAAAGCTTTGTTGCTGTGATTGTTATGAGAAAGACATGACGTGCACTTTCTCCCACATCATTTGCATCACAGAAGTACTAAAATTGTCACATAAGAAGGGGAAGATATATCGTTCAGCATTTATGGAGCCACTGCCCTCAAGAATTTTAGTCTACACAAAAGTTTTGAAGTAATTGCAGGCCACAATGATGAGAAACTTCTCATCAAAAGTGTTCTTCTCCCAAGAACGGTTCGATCAGCAGCACGGAAACATTCTTCGGGTGGACCGTATTGTAGGTCTACCCACTTTTCATCTAGAACCCCGATCTTTTCTTTGACTCCTCGTCTTTCAAAAGCATGCCCATTACTTGGCTACCAATTATTTTATTATTCTTGAGCTCTTGATTAAAATAATACCATTTCTTCATTAGAATTGCTTTAGTAAATTTTAATAAATAGACTTATACAACTCATAGACATTATGCATCTTAACCTGTATTTATTTTGACGCTTCTAATATATTTTGTTTTATGAACTAACTATATATATTAATAACTATATATAACTGTATATATTTAATAGTTGACTAATACATTTATGTATAATATATTTTCAAATATTTAATTAAACTACGATTTCATATAAAATTGTTTCATTTTCAAATAATTGAATATATATGTAATATGTGAATACACATGCACTGGTTAACATTTCCTTATTATTCAATATATACATAGATATGATGACATAAAGAAAAACGTATTCTTTCTCACTAATAGCCCCTATATTTTTACATGTGACATTAGAGGTATGCTATTTCAAAGGTATTTTCATTTTGTAATACTGATACTTATAACTTTTTACTAAAACAAAATTTTTTTTTAACTTATTTTAAAAAGAGGTATTTAGAGTCGTTTTATATTATTTGATAAAACAATTTATAATTATTTTAAGTAAAAACAATTCTACGGATTTCATAATGCTTATTTAGATATTATATAACTCAAAAAGTATTACATTTTTAATGTTTGTATGATATTTTGCAATGCTTGTTTTTATAGAATATTTTTTAAAACATTTAAAATATATTTTATTATTAGTCACGTTATAATAACTTATTATTACAACAAACTTTCCATCGTACCTTTTTTAATGGACATTACCGTTATTTTTAAAAAGATTAATTGTAATAATTTCATTTTTAAAAACTATTGTATATTCTTCACTCACAAATACACTGAACAATAGTGAAGAATACTGTAACATATACATATTTATATACGCAATGATTCAGTATGTATACTGAATCAAAATTGTTTTAGTTGTGTAAAAATGTTATCAATTATCGCATCAATTGGTGAACTTGAGCGGCAATTTGTTAATAAAAAAAATCATTCCATCAACTGTCAAGTGATTTGTGATCATGAGTGTAAAATTTTAAATCTTATTGTGAACTGGCCATGCTCAACACATGATTCATTTATCTGGGGACAGTGCATTGCTCATGATTATTTTACAAATGGATATATTGATGGAAGGTAGTTACTGGGAGATAGTGGGTACTCTCTCCAACCATAGCTCTTGACACCACTTCCAAATCCCACAACTCGTCCTCAAATGAGATATAACCGTGCACTCAAACATGTGAGATGCACCGTTGAGAGATGCATTGGGATTAGGAAATCACGGTTCCGATGCCTTGATCAGTCAGGAGGGAAATTGATGTTTTCACCAGAAAGATGTGCTATGGTAATTATTGCTAATGGTATATTGCATAATTTGGCAATACAATAAATATTACATATTGATTAAAATAGAGTTGCTGCTATTGTAAATAATGAACAACATTTTCAAAATCCCAATATTCCACTTGCTTTTCAATGTGGAATAGAGTGAGAAATACTGTTATTAGAGAACATTTCACAGATTTAAAACCTTGAGTACTACCAATAGATACATAATCGCATGACTATGATGCTTTCTTTATTACAAATTCAACAGTATTTTATATGTATGTATAATTGAATCAATCTGCTATTTTTGATGCTATGTACTATTGTATTCAAACCTCTGTTCATAACACATTCACAAATACAAAAAACAAACACAAATCATGTGTTTTCGTCTTTTATCCATTTTGAAAATTAATTTTAAAAAGACTTAAATGAAAACTAAAACGAAATATTAATTTTAACTTTAATTTTTAAATTTAATTCTTTGTGAAACGCACTTAAATGAAAAATTAGTTGGTAATTAAATTCCACATTTAAGTGAAAACACAAATGAAAAATTTAAATTTGTTAGTGTAACGTGCCCTTGATCATATCATTGAATTGCAGATTAAACGCATTTTTTTGCATTGTTTTGGGTATGGCTGGTGTTAATTGATAACTGAAATAGATTTCAATATCTATTGACATATTATAAATGAACCATTTTATTTAAGTTAATTAGATTATTTATAATTACATACTTGGTTATTACGTTTTAATTTCAATGTGTATACTGGTATAATGCATATGTTTAGAATATTTTAACCCCCTATAGTAATTGGCACGCGAGAGTCCAATAAAAGCAAAGTATATACTGTACTCAAATTGTTCAATAAAAAATTTGGACAGCGAAAATAGAAGACGGTGGTGAGGCATGTGGATAGGGTTAACTGGGTTCGCAAGCATAAATAATCCGGATTTTCACATGCCTCAGGCTTGCCTCTAGCCTATTTTTACATGCGTGCCATTTAAGTCTCGTGCTTTTAGGCTCGCAAGCCTATTATAGTTTATATGGCACGCGTATTAAAATGGGCTTATCGGGGACTTGCCAGAGGCTTATTTTAATTTCCCAAGCCTTTTTTAACAGTGTAAGCTTTCGGGATTTTTTTAAAAGAAGTTTATTACTACTTTTAACGCTATATTCACTACGGTACATATTTTATTTATGCCGTGGAAACAAAAGAACCGTAGGTCAAGTTTTGTCCCTTTTGAGTTTAAGTGCAGTTTCAATATCTCAAAGCATCTATCTTTCATCCTTATAAATATTAAAAATATATTCAAAACATTAAAATGCATTATTGGAAAACAAAAGAACCGGAAATCAATTTATGTAAGAAAAATAACCGTACCTCTGACATATACGGTTGTCAGCGTTTGAATATTACCAAATAATGTTGAAATAGTGGCAAACAATAGAACCGTAAATCAATTTATGTAAGTAAATGATTTAAATTTTGAATATTATTTATATATAGATTCATAGAAATGTTTACTTCAGTTACGATATACATATATTCGAATTTTAAAACTGCACAGTTTGAATACAAAAGAGCCGTATGTCCAATATCTCATTAATAAATTTTATGACACTTTGTATTGCTATTGTACATTCAAATACCCTTTATTTTTAGCGCCATTAGACACTACAATTATATACAATAATAGCCTTACCAGAATAAAAACTAATCTTAAATGCATTTTGGTCTATCCTGAAAATCATTTTTTTACATACGCTTCTCTTGTTTTTCACAGCATTATATGATGGTCACGTGACCTTGTTGAAAAATCCCATTTATGTAAAAAATAAAAAATTCTTCAGATTTTCAAAATTTATTAAATTCTTTTATTTTTCGGATACACAAAAAAGGTATATTATTGTTAAGATAATATACTGTAATATTTTTTATATATTGCTACATTTTTAAAGCAAAAACCAAATGTTTTGAAAAAAATTGATTTTTTAAAACTTTTTTTATTTAATTTTTTTCAATAAATGCATATTTAATACATTTTTTCAATGGAATCTTTTACAAAACATCCTCCTTTACCTGTATGCCAAGTTTCAAAACTCTACTCCACCAGGAAGTTTAATGATCATAGGGGGGCATAATGTACCCCCCCCCCAACCGGGATATGGATGGGTACATAGGACATATACCAAAATACATAGGTAAACCATCTTTTCCTAAAGTCTGTATTTGACGCAAACCTTTAACATTTTCATCATAAACATTCCCTGTAGAGTTGCAACCATGGATATTGAATAATTATAATAATCAGCTCCCATTATAAATATATCATCCAAGTAATCCAATAGCGAATTTAATCACCGCCATTTATCGATTTTTCCTATGCACTTTAGTTTTGTTTTGCGTGGTATTTAAATATTGATTAATGAAAAATACAATAAAATGGCAGCGATAGAAAACCTGACTTTGTTATTGACTTTTTTAGATTGTCGATCTAGTTGAATACATTATTTAATAACAATGCTGGTTACAACTTTCCCATTGTTTCTTGGTAGTGTTGATACAAAAAATTGTATTCGTTCGATTAGGTACGCATTCAAGGAAAATATGAAGCTGCTGTTTAAAATTTAAAATTTAAAATTTATTTAATAGAAATTTCAGTTTTGTATAAAAATGTGTTACTTTCAAAAATGCAATTTTTATGGTGTGTTGCTAGGGCAGCTTGGGAGAGGCAGGTACCATATAATAAGATTTTTACCTGTACATGATTTTTTCGATAAATTCTCTTAAATAACTTAAAATATTATTATTATATGTTGACTACTAATAAGTAATAGCACGAATAAAGTTAATAATTTTAATAATTGAAAAGTTAAAATCAAATTTTCTCATTATTGATTGTAAGCAGCAGATACTAATTGTTTTAATTGTGTTAAATCCTTAAGTAACTGAAAATTAAAGTAACCCATTTACCCACACTCACACCTATAATTTATTTTATTTTATAGTATAGTAAAGTTTTGAAACTACGGATGTAATTTAAAAAATATGCGTTTTAACGAATTCCAGTGAAAATGAATAAAAATATTTTATCTTTAGATAAGGTAAAATATTTTTTAAATCATTTTTCGAAAAATTATTTATATTTTGAAAAAGAATTATATCGACAAGAAAACTTATTTCTTAAACTTTGTTAATGAAATTACATGAAAATAATTAGTAGGTATCCGAATAAGAGTTTCGTCCATTTTGAAAGTAATATCAATTTTTGTTTAGTTTTGCTGAATTTTAACAATGGTGTGTATCACGTGACCACCTTTTTGGGTGCAGAAATGTGAATGTAGCGCTGCATGTTGTAAGATTTTATTTAGTTTAATGTATACCTAGTTAGTTCTTTTTTATATACGCACATAAATAATAATACAGTTAAGTCTTAAGTATTCATTGTAGAAACAGTTTTGTATTAACCCTTAGTCACCAACGCAGGAAAATTACGTTAGTGACCACATGGGTCGATTCGACCCATTTATATTTTGGAGCAATTATTTGATCATTTATCCATA
>JAYRBW010043593.1:0-11549 GCA_036023295.1 Invenusta paracnida
TAATTTTAAAAATGTGAACTTAAAAATGTTAATGTATAGCAGATATTAAACCTTTTGCCCCATATATATGTATACTATGTTTCAAGCTCTTTCGAATGACTGATTCACACAATTGTCAGCTATGTGTATTGCATGTTTAAAGAGCTTAATTTAGTTAATAAAAAATTATAAACAGGTTTTCTTTATTGACAAACGGTGACACACCAACTGCGCACAAACCGCCCTGTTCCTTTCTGCAGGCACCAATTCCTCCAGCTTGGCAGCCAATGTCACTGAATTCCACACCCCTTCCCACTCCACAAGACTGTTCACGGCCACGCGCACCCTTTCCGATCTCCAACTGTCTCTGATGGCTCTCTGCGTCACTTATACCTGGACAGCAATTGCAGTCGCTTCTCCCGCAGAGCAGCTTTATTCCTCCTCTACCTGTATGGGATTTAAGAGGGGGGAGGGGAGGAGAGGATAGAAAGGGGAGGGTAGGAGAGGGAGGGGAGGAGAGGATAGGGAGGGGAGGGAGGAGAGTGAGTTAGGATAAGTAATACTAAAATAAAGTATAGTCAGATAAAATAACTAACCGCTCCTTCACCAGAGGCCCCAACTTCTTTGCAGCAAAAATGAATTTTGTCTGTGTTCTCTTGGACTGCTCCACCAACCAGTCCCCCGTCTTGTTGTGTGGGAAGATTATGGAGGCTTCTCTGTGAAGAGCTGTCATCCTTGGCTTGTCCAGCTCCCCGAAAACACTCCCCCAGAATGTTGTGCTTGGGAGCCTGGGAGACAATGTGCTGCCGGTCTGGTAATATTAAAATAATCATTAAAAAAAAAATTGAAAAATGAGTTTTTTTTAAAATTTAGGGTCATTTTTAGTAGGATTTAAATATTTAAACAAACATAAGAATAAATTTATATTATGCTACTGTTTATGTGCTATCATTTAAACTTGACATAATGAAAATTGAGTAAGAAATGACTGAATTATTATAAAATTAAACATATTTTACTTGAAAATTTTCTAAAAATCAACACAGTCCACTATAAAAATTGCATTTAAAAATGGACAAAAATGACTATTTTTAAATTCGTTAAATGGCTGTAATTTTTTATCTGGTTGACCAAATTTAAAAATAAATATATATTTGCACTCTGAGTCCAGGAGAATTTTCTGATATATAAATTTTTGTTTAAATCAAAAAAAAAAAATTCCAACTGAACCCTTGTAACGCTTTTTCACGGATCATTGGATCTGATATTGGGATATTCATGGCTCAGACCTGCAGAAACCAAGTGTTCATTGCTTTGTCAAGATTGTCCATCATTGTTTTACGAATCTTTTTAGTGGTTTCCAAAGGAGTAGAATGTATTTATTTTTCTTTGTCTTTCCAGATTGTATTGACAGTTTGCTTGGAGAGGTCAAACTTTTTGCATATTTCAGCTTGCGTAAACTTATTTTCACCGAGTAGATTACAGATTTCCTTTTTGACATCCAAAGTTATGGCTTTTCTTTTAAGAGACATGATGAAATTATGACGGTATCACAATGTGACAATGCTTTTATGTAGGTACATTACATTATTTATTTAGGTAATCGTGATTTAGCAATAACCAATCAGATTGAGTTGCTCTAAACAGCTTGCTGCTGACAGAAAGGCGTGTAGCTGAGTTTAGTGATGAAACGAATCAATAGGCAGAGAACAAAGGCTCTAGAGTTGCTTGCTGCTGACAGTAGGCGTGTTGAGTCAGTAAAGGAGTCCGTTATAGCCTATTATTTTAATATAGAAAAGATAGGAAATGGGACCAAAAAATTAGTCTGTTATAGCGAAAAGTCTGTTATACAAGGAGTGTACATTATAGAGAGATTTTACTGTATTAGGTATATGAATATGGCAACTGCAGACAGAGCATACATTATACATATTTTTGATGCTATATTTTATAGTTATGTTATCTCATGATTGAAAAATACTTTTTATTAAACTTTTTCATTTATAAAGGTAGAAATACTATTACCATATAATATAATAACAAAAAATATCATTGAAAATATACAACGACTGCAGTAATGGACGCTCACTTTTGGGTGTAACAGATGCTTATTTGCATAATTGAGCGTCCATTGGATATGGAGTCTATAGTTGAAAAAGTGATTGACTATAGATGTGAAAAATAGATAATTTCCATATAATCAAAATTGAAACAAAAATAATGTAATTTAGTATTGCAAAAAGATGTTTTTCTATTAAAAGTACAAACACTTGCTAAGCTTGAATGTGTAGCATTAGTCATACAATAAAAGTATCATTTAGAAAAGAGAAAAGCATCTCGATAATTAAGTGTTTGCTGTTAATCTTGTCACATTATAATAGAAAAGAGCATGGATATATTCAGTATGGATAATTAAGGAAGCACTGTATTTATAAATAATAGAATCAAGTTTAAACTTACGACAAGAATGAATTTTCATTTCCATCAAAACTCAGATCCACTATAGCATCTGGGACATCAGAGCTTTGGACTGCAGCTGCAGTGAAAGAAACTGAAAATGTGAAGTGTGTTAAATTAGTTAATATATAGTTACAGGTTCTTACAAATTTAATTTCATTAAATAAATAAAGTGGAGCAAAGGATGAAAGCTTACAATCTCAAGAAGGAAATATTCAAAGCAAAAATATATTTTTTGATCTAAGATATTTTCAAAAATCATCAGTTGACTAAAGATCAGGTTCAAATTAAATAAGCAGAATAATTATTGAAATTACAATATTGGATCACAATGAAAAATAGATTATTGACAACTGTCAATTTAAAGTTATTATATGTATTGATTGTCTCAAATGAAATGACTTGTCTCCACAATCACTACTTTTCACGAGGCACAAAAATGCTTTTCTAGGGCTGTTTTAATCCAAACTAACATTAAATATTTTAAGGATTGATGTGTGAAAAAACTGGGACCATCAATAGATATAAATGTCTAAAAATACTGCATCCACTAAAATTGAATAAAAGTTAATATATATATCCTTACCAACAGTTGCCTCCAGAGTAGCTTGGTTTTCAAGACCATGTAAAATATCAATGCAGTCAATTTCACATTCACTGAATAAAAGTGTAGCCACAGAGACATCTGGAAACTTGTTGGAAACTAAATTTTTAAAAATGTACATAAAACATAATATGTAATACAATTTAGTATACATATAAAATTCACAAAAATGCTTTATTTATCTTTTACGTGGCAATAAAAATAAAAGTCTCTCCATGTTGTGTTTTTGTAATTGCAATATAATCCATACATGATAAATGTATATATTTCACTTTCATAATAAATATGAAAAGGAAATTTCAAGAAAACTTAAAACTTAAAATTTTAATTTTTTGTTATTTAGGGAATGGTTACAAGTGCTCAAAAAAAAGTAGCAGTATTCAGAGCTGGGCCAGCCAAATTTCCCATGGTGCAACATACAAAATATTTTTATAAAATGTCTCCTGTTACATATTATTTTAAAGCAATGTATGTAGTCCATAAATTAAACATGGTGCAACAAACGTCGACATGTCAAATAAGCTGGCTTGGCTCTGGTATGACAGTTTATGAATTCATCAATAGTCAAACTATTTATGAATAGAATATTTGCAGTTTATTATGGCTAAAAATATTATTTGTCAATGGTAATGTTGGAGAATAATAAAACAAATTACTTTTTAGTTGTATATTTATTCCAAATTTGTTCATCTAATAAATACTGACACTGTTGACAAAGTCAGTTATAAATATATTTCTGCTTATAATAGTATTAAATTGTATAATCATATTGTAGCTTCTAGCTATTAATAGACTAAACAAATTATGTTGCTACCTATTCTGACAATTTATTATTTAAGACAAGCTATACTCCTATAAATTACATATTATTAATAGTGTAGCTCAAATTCAAGGGCAT
Organism: Invenusta paracnida; assembly: GCA_036023295.1. Lineage (NCBI taxonomy): Eukaryota > Metazoa > Platyhelminthes > Proseriata > Coelogynoporidae > Invenusta > Invenusta paracnida. Next base: position 3,939 of record JAYRBW010043593.1, read on the forward strand.
ATTTCTAGTTTATTCTTCCACTGGTCTAGACTATCTGAAAATTTGCTTGATATATTGGTGATCATTAAGAATTGGGATGTAAATTATTATTTTTCATTTTTACATAAAACATTGAGGAAAACAAAAATGACTATAAAATGTTGTAAAATGCAAGATATACATATATGTAATAATGTATTACACATGTAATTAACTTGTGCTCAACTTATATAGTTGTACTTTTAAATTTAAAGTACAGTTAAACCCTGATTTTATGCCAGCCATGGTTCCACTGAAAAGTGGCAGTTAATCAGGGTTGGTGGATAACAGGGAGTCTTATTTTAAGTGTTAAATTTATGTATGTATGTATACTAGATAAATACAATTTATTTATGTTTACTTCACATATTATATTTATTTGCAATTTAATTATCGTCGTTAATTTTTTTAAATATGCAACGTTTAGTGCTTCATGTACATATATTATGTATATTCATTTACAATTTACAGTATACAGACACACATATTTATTGTTGTGCTAGAAAAAGAGACAGGTTGACGGATATACCGAGGTTTTATAACACAAAATTGTGCTTTTGTTCTCAATTTTGATTGGCGGATAGCGGGGTTGGCGGTTAAATTATATTAAAATGCATTCAAGGAAATTTGTTCTACAAAAATGTGGCGATAAAGCCGGGTTGGCGGATAATCGGTGGGCATAAAACCGGGATTTGACTGTACCTATCTCATTCTGGCAGCAAAAATGTGCAAATTCCTATAGAACTAATTCTTCCCTTAGTTGTCAGACATTATCCTACTTATCGCTCTGTGATTTAATAAGTATGAAACTTCAGATGCACTTTTTCTTCCAACTCACTCTCACTTTACAGTCTGACGCTAGTCTCTACAGTCCTGAGAACTTTGAGGGAGAGGCTGGAGTCGTGTCCATCCACTGCGCGGCCATCCGTGGCCGGTGTGAAGTGCTCACCGAACTGGTCAACGCCGGTATCGATCTAAATGTCCAAGACTCTGCCGGTCGAACTGCACTCCACTGGGCTGTGATCAAAGGCCTCTATGATTTCTGTGTTCAAACTTTGCAGCTGGGGGCCAACCCTCTAGTTACCGACTTGGTGAGACTGGTTGCAAATTTATTGCAAATATTGGTTATTTTTAATTATGTATTTATATAATTTAGGTAATATTAAGGCATCTTCTCTGTTCAAAGCACATTAGTATTAGTAACATTCACAGCTTCTATATGTATATTTAAATGTTTCAAAAATATAGTAAGGATTTTAAATCTTTCAACAATTTATTCAATAACGCATAATGTTATTGAATATAGATCTTACTATATTTATTCATTAACGTTATTTTATATAATTGATGACACTAATTATGATCAATTCAGCACTTTTATATAATTAATAATTTTACATATTCCAACAGACAGTTGTATCTTTGTCGTTGTTTTCTGTTTAAAAAGGGGAAATTAGTGCCTCCATCGACCTATATTTATAGAAGAATTCGTTATTCATTAACTTAGCAGACTGTTGCATGTGCTAAATACTACTCTTACTGTACCTTGCAGAAAGGGCAGAAACCTTTTGATCTGGCAGAAACCAACGATATTCGAAACTTATTGAAGAAATCGGAGGCCTTCTGGATGCAGGAATATCCAGCCCTACCGTCTTGATCATCATTACGTATACAAGCACCATGAGTGCTCATGCATCATACACACTTCTCAAGTTATTATTTCTTTCTTTTGTGGCTTTATTGGCATCATTGGGCTTTCTTATAGTAACATTCCTTGACACTGATTTGCTTAGTGAGCTCCTAATTTACGCTGTTCATTAGTTGCAGGGTATATATTATAAAAAATCAACTTTTTTACATCTACAAAGGGTATTATCTAGCTCTTGCATTGATATTATTTTAATTATCGGTATTATTAACGTAACATCAATTACATTAAATTTCCAGATAACTTTTTGTAAATATTGGATTATATTTATTCCGAAATGCTTTATATATCTATTGTTACTCCGGGGTTTTAGTCAAATAATACTTATTTCAATGAGAATAATTAAAAATATTTCCGCTGCAAGAATCATTTAAAGCTGACTGTTATTTATTCCACCATGATATTTTTATTTCAGCGTACATAAAACTCCATGAACCAATCAGAATAGAATTTAGTTTTATGAGTTTTCAAATTATCCAATGAAAAGAGTAGTCGTTTATATTCTGTAGGCATCTACCAACCAATGCGCTCATACGCCTGTGATTTTGGCAAACTAGTCTTGCTTCAATTAGACAATGACGTTACTAATTGACATTTTTACTGACCAATTAGATTTACCGTGATATAGATTTTATGACCTTAAAAAATTCAATACATAGCTACATTCCACTGTGATTCTTAACCCATCAACGAGTAATTATGAATTTATTTAAAACAGAAACTTTGTTACGTTACTGAATTTTTGGAGATTAAATCTTTTATTATTCCTCTTCTTTTCTTATTTAATGACTGATCACTATTATGCGCACAGGATTTAATTACAATATTGTATTCTATCAACTTTTATCCTAAATGGAACTGCATTTTTCTTGGCTGTGTTCTTACATCTAACCAATTTATTATAGTATCTTATTTACATGTATAGTGTTATTCCATAGCCATCCTTATCGAAACTGTTATCTATTCCCTTGTTATATGCATTCATATCAACTATATTTCCTGATCTGGAACTTTTTATACACACAAATCTGTATCTATATAATTTTACTTTTTAAATAGACCATTATTTAGCCTCAATTTTATACCACTTGATTAAAGTTACTATTTTATAAGGTAACTTGTATACCCAGCTATTTAAGGTGTATATATCGTACATTTTACTTGTCTACATAAATGTAGAAAGGTAATCGCTTATGATTAAGACTATGTAAATTACAATAGCTTTACTATGCTGTTATGAGGTTGAAATAATTATGCACCATTTTGTCTATAATTACTTTATTTTTATTCCAATATTTTTATCGGCGCCTTTTATCACATTTTCTGATAGTGTATCGTATTTAGTTTATTTAAACAATTTATCTGCTTTCTAACTTATATGTAACTAAATATCTATTGTTTTAAACATGTAATATGTATAAATAGTAAGTCTTTTGTAACCTATTATGCATAATAGAATTGTAAATTATATATCATCAAAATATGTTTTATGATTACGAATTTTATTACATCAGCTATATTTGTGTGAAACAAATAATCATAACACATCATTTTTTCAGGTTGTTATGCATTCGCCGAAAGGTTAAACGTATGTTTCGTATCTATTTTACTTAGACCATATTATACCTGGCTTGACATTGTTCATTATACAATAAAGTGCAGTATTTACGAAATGTTTGTTTTTCATTTTATTTCAATTGTAATCTATATTAAAAGAGTAAATTGCGATCATACATGTACCTATATGTATAAATTTTAACTAGGAAGGAAGATACCAAATTTTCATGCCAAAATATTTATTATACTAAGAAGAATGATTTAATTAATTTAGTATATATGTAATACAGTCGATTATTTTCCGTAAAAGTAACCGAAAATTGAATATTTCGTACCAGTTACTAAAATACAAGCAGTACTACTAATCTGATAAATTTGTAAACAAACTGAATTACTCAGTCAAATGTCTAATAGTTTGTGTATTTTATCTGAGATTGCAAATTATGCTGATCGTTTTATTCAATATCTTTGACTAAATCCAATATAAATCAACAGTTGTAACCCACACAAATCTATTGATTATTATCTATATTTTGACTATAATAATGTCAATTTTCTGTATAATATACATTGGATTTTTGAAGCATACAGTTTTAGTAGATCAAGAAATAAATATAATATTGAAGTAGGGTAATCCAATATTGGAAACAGTGTATAATAGCTTTAGACTGGTAGACATACATAGGTTCATCGTTATGAAAGAACACATGACACACAAAAAATGCATCCAAATAGTACTTAAAAATGTAAAATTATGTTTGCATAAAAATAAGCTCCACAATTCGGTAGTTCTCTAATTATTGAGGTCCTCTATAATTGAGCGAATGTCTTTTAGAAGTTTCGCAAAAATACACGGAAATACGGTTACACACAAACTATCTGTATAATAAACCTTACATATTAAAATTGTGAAGTATGATAAATATAGCTAAAGGAAATGTAATACATTTTGTGAATTTTTTTATAAAAATTGTCTATATACGTTTGAAATATTAAATAGCTTTATAAGTAATGTGGATCATTTAGTTTTAAATAATCGTATCATCTATTTGTTTCATTTAAAAAGTAATAATTAATTATTGCAAACATAAATAAAGTTAATATATGTATATACATATGAAGGACTACTCCAATATAGTTACTTAAAGTATTGCCTGATAAATATATATGTATATATATGTGTCTTGTGCGCTCCAGAAACAAAGTCTTATATAAGACACTTTGGGTGTCTTATGCGCCCTATCGATATTTTGCAGATTTTATTTATATATATTTATCTTGTGCGCTCAAAAAAGTATCCAATGTGAGAGGGGCGCATAAGATACTTTTAAATCGTTTCTAATGTATTTCAGATATTTAATTTCGAATATTAATATAATAATGTGAAATTTATGTAGTACTGCTTATAAAAACAGTAGTATAGACAAAAATTTTAAACGTTTAATTTTTTATACAATTATTATGTATATAACAAAATGTTAGTTAAAATGTAACCTTACATATGTAAATTAAATAAGCTTGTGTAACCTTTCGATCCTGGGACTCTTAAGAAACAATTAAGAGGAATTTGTTGTTGGTAAAAAATTAACTAATTAGATAAATTGAATTAATCGATTTTATGGCCAAATTACATCAAAAAGATTTATTGATTATACTGAAGCCACTTTTTTATAAGTCTGTCAGTATAAAATATTATTTTGAAGTGTTGTGAATAGTCTCTCCAAAAATCAAAACTTAATTTAATTGATTAGTCTGTTTATAGCATCCACTTTCCAAAAATCAGTTAAGTGGAGCGCACAGGACACTATATCGATTTGGGCACACGAGACACGTAGATATATATATACACATATGAACAAATATTATAGCATAGAATATGCATTTTCATCCATAAACTCAAGACTCAAAATTCATCAATTAATGATTCGCGATTATTTGGTCTCTGATAAAAGAGATTTTAGCAATAATGCAAATATATAATACTGACTTTTCTATAAAAAATAAAACAAAATTTATTAACATGCTTAACATCATGTTTAAATAAGTATAAATACTATTTAAACTTGATATGCTATATGGTACACCAACAGAATTTAAAAATAGAAAATACACACCCTATACCTACAGCATAGGTAGTTATACATAAGTTGTAAAGATATTAAGCTCTAATCTGAACGCTTCAATTTCGTCCTTTTTGTCGATGCATTGAAGTTATGAATATTATGTGAGATATGAAATTCCATGAAATTAAAGAATTTCATGTAAAATAAGAAAGAGTTAAAGAAATAAGAATTTTAAACATCAGCTGATAAAAAGAGTTTCTGTGGTTAAAGATGGTGTTTGACAGATGCTTAAACTGTTCTTATATTCTAATACAATCAGGAAACTCTTACGTTCATAAGATTAAATCTAAAAAATGTTTAGTTTTTCTTGGAGTAGGTATGTAAAATCCCAATTAGGTATCTCGAAGATGTAAAAATCCAAATTTCAAAACGATTTTAAAGGTCACCACAACAGGTATTTGTTTAATATGCACAGTTACTTTCTTAGATCTACATAATATTTTGTAGTCAACGTGTGGAAACATAAAAATGCGAATATAATTTTTTTTAACTAAACATGTAGAATATTAATTAGGAGTATGACATTAATAATGGAAAAATAAACTATTAGTATCGTGTGCTTGGATTTCCTTGAGCAACTGAGATATAGGAGAAAATTCATGGATATTCAGAATTACAATGAATTATTAGTATGGTTGCTGATACTAATAAGTTTTGTAAAACTTTAAAATAAAAGTTAGTCCTGTACGATTGCTATAAAAACTGAAAACAAAAAAGTGTACGTTATGTTTGGTTACTTGTATAAACTTATATGCTGCTGTATGAACTGGGATAAAATGAGAGGAAACTTGAAATTCAAAATCGCGGCTAGGTGTGTGTGGTAATCTAATTCAATTTCAAATTGGCTACACAATTAAAACAAATGCAGTACAACCAGTTCAAATGCACTTTCTACTTTCAGTGAATGAGTCGATCCTCCTCTGGAACTAGTGCCATCGTTAGAGCTTCAAATGTAGCATCGGGCAAGCGGCACTCCTCGCGTATGGCCTCTTTAAAGATCTCAACCGTACAGCTGTGAAACAGGGCCTCCTCTTGTAAGACAATCAAACCGGCTAACTCGAGTACAGCAATGTTGAAGGGTTTGTCTATCTTGTTCTCACGAACCGGCTTTCTTGGCCAGACAACTATTCGTATACAGGGCTTTTTGGGATCATTGGAGGCGTGGGGATGCAAGCCTCGAATGAGTAGGATACTCTGAGCTATGCGGTGTGATTGGCAGACCTCAATTGCTTTCATTACTTGGCTGGAGAGAGGAGAGGAGAAAAAAACAGTAGTTGGGGATGAAAGATTGCTGGGATTAAATAGTGTTCGTTAACGTTTCTAGAAGAAGAAAAACAAATCAAGAAGATTTAACAGAAAACAAGACGTACTTAAGAAATTTGTCATAATATACTAAACTATTTTATTTCAATTTATAATTGATCTTTTTGTATACATGATTAATATTTTATTTATAATGTTGAACAATTCAACGTAGTTTGTTTATGCAAATGACTCGAAATTGAAAATCTGAACATGTTTAATCTTCCAATCCTGTTAACATACCATGAGAATTTCATGCTGTCGAAAAAATCACCAAATATGGGGTCACGACCCTAAGATTAGGGGTGTCATGCTCTAGCGACTGAGCTACCTGGATATACTTATAAATTAAGAAGAAATAAATATATTGATAGAACCACCCATGTGGGATTTAAGAAAATTCAGGTATGTGTTCCAAATTGTAAACGCCTGTAGCTTTCGTGTAAAACAAAGAAATAAAAAATACAGAACAGAAAAAAATTACATCAAAATAAAACCAATATTTTAAAATAATATATAATCATGATTATATAGATAAGCCTCTTTGAAGTTGCTGTCTAAATATTGTAAAAACCTAAACAAGATGTAAACATTCGAGTAAATAATTACTGATCAATTATAACTGTAGGTACTATATAATACAATATCTACGGTTGAAGTACACTGAAAATGAGTAAAATACAAGTATGACAGTTCACTGTCATAAAAATTGTGTCAAAACGTTTCTACAACTGACCAATGTTTAGGAAAAGTCAGATAGTTTACTCACTTACTTTACATTTAAGACACGTAGAAACCCTGTTGTGATAGCGGTAATAATAAATAAAAAATAAGTGAAGGAATTTTACCTTCAGTTACCCCAGATTTACTCATATCACATGAGCGGAAAGATAATTAATATCA
>JAYRBW010043604.1:0-11547 GCA_036023295.1 Invenusta paracnida
GCCATGAATTCATAATAAAACTGTGAATTTCTGTTGCATTCATGTTATTTCTACGTAAACTTTCTATTAAAAAATAAGGCTTGTCTTTGCTGCACTCCATATTGTTGTTCTTTCATATCACAAAATTGAAATAATAAATACTTTTAATAATCGATAATCTGCGAGTTTCCAAATTTCTACAATTTCTATTACTATGTATATATCAATAGAGTTAATTTAAATTTATAATTTCAAATTTAATAATCGACAGTCTGCGAGTTTCCAAATTTCTATGATTTCAATTACTATGTATATATATCAATAGAGTTAATTTAAACTGCCGCTGGGTTTTACCAGTATAGACTATATAATATACCAAAATATGTATATTTTCAAGATTTTCCGTACTATCAAATTATTTCTAAAATTATAAATATACCATAATATTACAAGCTAGAAAAAATCGAAAAAGATCCAGCGAATTATCAGCGCCTTTGCCACATATATAAAAACCAGAACCTTAAACCATGTCTCCAAACAATCAAAATTCTGTTTTAAAATAATAAAAATCAAAAGAAAACATGCTAAACATAGAGTTTATTTTGGAAAATCACAATAAGTGCAAAATAGAAAAATTTACCATGCGTATAAAATAGTTTTACTATTTTTAAAATTATAGCAGGCTATAATACTATATGGATTAAACTTAAAAAATTACAAAACAGAATCCTAAAAATAATGTTTTGCCAAAACAAACTACTCAGTGCAAACATATTACACAAACAATTTATTATATATTACAAGTATATGATCGTGCTACTACTCAGGAACTATCAATTATAATTGATATAGTAAAATATTTAAAATACATTGTAATGATTCTATATAATAATCTTCACCATAACAATTATACTTCATAAAGAAAATTATGAAAATTAAAAAAATATACATGTTAAACAAGTTACTTATAAAAGTATATTATCTGATGTAACTTCTATAACATGGAATGACATCCTATAACAAAATGTTACACATAAATCCCTATTTAAAGAAATTTACTTTGAATAAAATGCCTGTTAAATCTAGAAGCACAAAAAGTAGTTTTGTGATTATTAAAAAACTATTTGTAAAGTAAGGATTTGTGATTAGAACACAGAAAATATTCATAATATAATACTGTACAGTACATATCACACTGTTATATAAAAACATCAGTTTCTAGAGGATATATAGTGATGAATTTTGAAATTAAAAAGCCGAAAAACTATATCTAATGAGTATTATTATAACATCAGAAAACTGATAACCATCATATAAATATGGCACAAATAGTTCACACTGATGTTTGTACACCACCTCTTGAGTGGGACTCAGTGTGTAAGCATGTAAATCTTCACTGACTCCCAGAGTGTCCATTACTCGAAGCTGAAATTTCACAGTTTTGTTTATCACAATGATATCAAATATTTTTCCAAAAGTTGGTAAGCCATCGAACAATGCAAGTACAGTGAAGTCACCTGGTCTGTAATAAGTTCCAAAATATAATATCCAGCTGTATGAGAGAACATGTTTATCAATGGGGCATTGTTTAATTATATTGAAGCAAGGGAGATCTATCAATGATAACCTTCGATTGATTCCAGTATGAACAGAATCATCTCCATTGCAGTCTTCGTTGTGTTGATCAAGATTATGTAGTTGAAAGTCACCAATGTTATGGGAAAAGTTAGCTTCTTGTAATGTTGAGTAACAATAACGTCATATGCGATGTGCCCTGCTAACAGATTCTTTGAATCCAGTGAGAGAAGCAATTGCTGGCGTGTCTCCAATGCAAGCAGCAACATGTACTTGGACCAAATAGTCCCCAATACTTTGAAATTCATGTAAGCTTGTGGCTTCCTTGACAAAATGTTTAAAAAAAGACTATTTCATAATTTGCTATGTTATGTGATTTACATATGCCAATTAAAAATATGACACTATTTTTGAGGAATGTTCAGTAGGCAGATTTGCAAATGTGTAATAAAACATCCCAAGTTTATGTTTCTTGGCATTGGACCCAATGGAGTTAGCCACTTCAACTTCATCATAATAAAGAATCAGTTAGAGATTGACTGCATTTTTGTTACTAGATTGACTTAAGCACATATTGTTGGTAAAACCTTGCCATCAAAAATGGATTTCAATTTAGCTGGATCTGTTGATTTTTTATTGTGAAGGAAATACTTTGTAAGTTCTTTGTGTTGAAAAATATGCTGTATATGTAAGCCAATAGGAAAGTGTTGAGTAAAAGTGGGTACAATGTTAGAATTTGTAGATGTAAAGTGTTTGTTTCATTTATGATGACTTGAAATAGAAACCAATGAGTCAGTTATTTCATATTTTTACAATCAAAATCTTTTAGAATAACATCTTTTTCTGGCACATTATTTGATTCAAGGGACTGAAAAAGAATTAATGACAATATATGATTGTTTTATTGCTTATTATTATATTTTTATTACTATCAATATTGGTTTGGTAATAAAGATAAAAGGTTGATGTTCAAAATGTATATATGAAAATGTTTTAAATAAATGTATAAAACAATTTAAAAAACCTGCAAAAAGATTATTATCTTTATAAAAATATATTTTTGTACAGTTTAAATTTATTAATATTACTATATATGATCAAACGAAATTTATGTGCCTTACAACTTCCACTGCATTCTTCATTTCTTCCAAGATATAATCAACTAAATGAGTGACCATAATATCTAATGCAGCCTAAAAAAATTGATGTAATGCATATCTTATTTTTAGTTTACAATTTAATATTTTGATAAATTAATTAGTTCCTTTAGTTTATTATAATTAAAATAGTAATTTTAACTTATGTAGAAGAAAATAGTATAATTTAATCTATTAAAAAAGTTTAATTAATTTATATTTTTTAGTAATATAAAAGAAATGATTTTTAATAATAAAGATTATTTATATTGAAGATGTATTATTGAAATTATAAAAATAAATATAAATATTACAATCATGTGTAACTTTATAAACTTGAAAACATTTAATAAATTAAAGCTTTCGTTTTTCGTAATAACTCATTGGAAGTACAGTCTTTTTGGTTAACAATTATCACAGAAACAGGTAGATAGCAGTAGAAAAAGCAAAATATGTTCGTAGGCATCTTACTTTGAAGTTTTTAAACAAGATAATATATAGATCATTAAATAAATTGACTACTTAGTTAGGCATAAAATAAGTACTCACCATGAGCTTTCAATAGCCTTACTGGTGAAAAATAAACATTTAGTAAACACAGTAATATTTAATACAAGGCGTCAGTAAATTATATCAACAAATAAAAAAGCAGTGATAAATAATACATATTATGGGGATACAGTTATTGAGTTTCTATATAATAAGCATCGAGATACACTAATGTGCAAAATTTTATCCACCCAAACTAAAATTATAAATTTCCATAAAATGGAAAGAATACTCCATTAGACCTTAGTCGGTAAGGTACTTTTATGAAGATTACAGATTTTTTTAATGATCAACTTTCTCCAGCGATAGAGAACAGAGCCATTTAAGTATTTGACAGGCTTAAATTTTAACAGATTAGACTCCCTGTTGGGCTGTTGTACCGGTTCCGTGAATCTTAATTTGATGTCTTCTGACTTGCCGTCCAGCAGACTCCTCACTGGGTCATCTGAAAAAAGCATTTAGTATCATCATGCATTTTGATAAAGAGTAATATTTCTTCACTCAGTTATTTAGTTTTATAATAATACATTTCTCATTTGTCCGCATCGACAGATCTTATTCAGAGACAATTCTGATTTAATTAATATACTTCGTATATTTATATTCGATTTTCGAGATTTCAGTTATATTTTGAGTTTTATTTTATTTAGTTCATTCGTCCAATTTCAATGAAATTGTTTTGATAGAAAGAGAAAATCCAAAGGAATGTTAGACATCGAGAGTCTTGTCATCGATTATATAAAGTTAAGTAAATAGATTGGGTACGGAGTTGAAAGTTTGATCCACTTAAACTGTGTCACAGTGCGCCGATTGGTGCAAAAGTGCATCTCATGTCAGGACTCATAATTTAGTCAATGTACACGCCTAGTTTGTCGAATATACGAGTCTGGCAATAAAAGGGAATTAACTAAAACAAACAACCTCCATTAGTAGTAATACTTCCATTAGAAAGAAACTGTTTTCTTCCAGCAATTGATAATATGACAAGTGCTATGAATAAAAGATTATTAGTATTATACAAATGAATTGAAGCAAACATTGTAAATTATACTTTATCAAATATTGTTTACAAGAAAACTATTAGGTACATTATGTCTATCTACAAATGCATTATATTAGAACAATAATTTATCACACTCTTCACCTATTTATCAAGCAGCATTCATCACAGTTCCTAAAAAGGTTTGAGGTATGTTTATATAAGATGAGTGATTTTTGTGTGATCATGTTGGTTCATCAAGAGCCAATAATAATGTTACATAAAGATAGCTAAGGGGAAATTTCTTATTGATTTTATTTCACAATCATACTTATTTTGTGTATATATGTAGCTTAAATTTGTTTTATAAATTTTAAAATAATTTTTTTTACAAAATTGTCAAATCCTTTTATTTTTAGACTGGACACAGACATGGAAGCTTCATACACATATCTACTGGGTGAATTGGAAGATGTAGAATGTTTTTGATTCGATTTAATTCGGAATTCGGAATATAACCCGTCTACGCAGCAGACAGCCTTTCCTCCCAGCCGAGTACACCATACATTGTGGAAGAACAAGTGGCATCCTGGGATGGCTCGAGAAGGTACCAAACAAAATGAGAAGGCTTAAGTTATAAGCTACAGTATTATAAAGTATTCAGAGAATTAGCATAGTATTTTGTATTGCTATTTCTTACTCGCCATTCTTTACAACCATCATATTTGTTACTACGTAGCATTTCTTATCAGACAGTATTAAATAAAATATAGTTATGGTATCACTGATTATGAACCCCACACCAACTCAAAGTAAGATATTTTAAATTATAATGAAGTTGTATAATTTTATATTGCTTCATGCCCTTTAGTATCCCATCATTTAGTCTTTTGTGATCATTTTCATGACCCAGTATTTTGTGTTTGCAATGATATATATTATACCTGTATATATATATAATATATTAATATTTAAAAAACTTCGTTGAAGTGAAGCTGATAATAATTCAACCAGTGAGACTTAAAATACATAACTTTATTGACCTTTATAATAAATAACTGCGTTTCATTTTTTTGTAAAATATTAAAACTAATTCATAAGTCATCCATCCATTTATTCACTTCATGGTCATGTTAGACAGTATTGCTGTATAAAAATATATGTAGGTAAGTAATATTAAATTTTCTTAATAAAATATAATGAAATTGTATAAATATACTTTTATATTTTTCTTCAAATTGAGTATTTTACTTAACATTTTACATTATAAGTATTTACATGTTTATTCCAATTATATAAATAGTTTTTTGTTATTCTTGTAACCTAACAGGTTGACCAGCTAGCAATACTCGGTGGACGTTTGGGTTAAACGTCATGTGAATTGCCACTGGTTACCCCAGATGCAGTGCCTTTTCATCAGGACAGAAAATGCAAATGCAGAGAGGAAGATCGTCTTGAACCTCAATTGTGAGCATATAGATACATATTATTTGTCGTCCATAATTTTGACATTTATTTCAGTGATATATTTCGATTAAAAAAATCTGTATTAAAAATTAATTTGATGACAACAGGACTTTAAAAATTCATTGATTCAATCTATGATATTTTAACATCGTTGAAACTCTTTTTTAGATATTATTTAGAACTAGACAATTTTGTAAATCTATGTTTCCTATAAGCATTTTTAATGAATTACCCTGTATAGGTGAGTATTTGCTTCATAATTACATGTTATATTTTTGTTACCTTTTTATTACTGATCATTGAATAAAAATAATTAAATATTTATTTGAAACATACTACATTTAGTTTTTATTGTGTGTACGATTAATCCTTCATCCGTAAAGAGGGAGGGGGTATATATTTTATACTACTTTTAACCATTTTCTAAATATATTGACATAGTCGAAATTCTATTTCAATTTTCTTTAATTAGATTCACTAATTTAATAAATCAGAGTAGTACATTTTCTCGTTCGTCCAATATCCACAATACCCCTAATAATGTTGAAAGAAACTTGTTATTTTTGGAAAATATATGTATATTGAAATATTCGGAATTTTATATTTATCAGGTGCTGCCAACAAAATGTCACCAACGCACACAAAGGGTGCAACGAAGAGGCAGAAGAAGACTCGGTCTCCCTCGACATCTCGCAGTGCCAGAAAACCCCTTTCCCCAATCATATCTAATTATCCTGCTTCTTTTAACCAATTTATTATTCATAATATATATAAATATACACACACGTGTGACATACAAGATTAATATGGCTTTGTAACGCAGTGAATTTGATTTTCTCAATACCCCTTCTTCCCCCAAGAATTGGTTACATGTACGCCCAATTCCCCCCAACAAATGGACACACTATGTGATCTTCACACAGTATTATCTCTGGAGATCGAAGCATGTGTTATTGCGCCATCTAAAGATTGTTGGGAACCACTGAACATAGTTTCGCCGCGTAATACTTTTTATGGTTATATTTTAAATTAGTTTTCTTTATACTAATCATTTATATCTTTCAAAAAATTATTTCTCATTGGTATTCTGAATTTTTATATAAGTTATATTCTTTATAATTTTAATATACATACATACAAAAAATGTGAGTACTTATTTCCGGTCTTTATACCATTCATTTATTTATAACAAGTAATGTTATATAACTTTCTTTGTACTATACATTTATATATTTCAAAAATGACTTACTTTTAAAGAATTTATTTATAAATATGATGTAGACTCAACAACAAATTTTAAAATTAATTATATGAGAGAAGGAATTAAATAAGCAATATTTACTACTGTAAACGAAATGAAATATGTACAACCAACTTTGGAAAATAAGGAATCTTTTTATATTGTAAATTTGCAGAAATCAAGTTGGAATTCACCATTTAGCATTATATTAAAATTAATAATATGTAATTTTTTTATTCGTATTGTTTAGATCCGACAAATGAAATTATTAGTATTAAAAAAAGATCATGAATTAATTTGCTCAAGTTTTAAAATACTACAAAATGTAGAGACGTTTGTGGGCAGAAGTTTATGGGTATTTTCGGTTGTTAAAGAATTGGACGATATAGTGATAGATTTATATAGAAAAATTTCTGTGCGACAAATCGCTTTTTAACTTCAATGGGTTCAACATCTCAAAGCGCAATTATGTCAGCGCCAACGATTACCGTTATGGTTAAATGGGGATTTGTTTAAGGGAAATTTAGATATGAATATTAATTATATAACAAATTGTTGCAGAAAATATAAAGTTTATGATAATCTATAAAGTGGCGATTTAATTTCGAAAGATTTAGATCTGAATTATCTAACATTTTAGTTAAGTGCAAAATATAGAAGAGGACTACATCCATCAACGAATAACCAGTATCCTTTGATGGATGAATCCTAATTGATAATAATTATAGAATTACTCATTAACTCTACTCTAATAAAACTGCTGGTTAAGATCGAACTCAAACGTCAACTTTAATTAGTGTTAATGTTTAAAAATATATCATACATAAGAATATGGGATGCGCATTGATGTAACTAATAGCATTACTTACGAATAACAACTTATACAGCTTATTTGGCATTTTTCTATTTAGATAAATGGTTAAGCAAAGAAAGAACTTTTACTGGCGGAGTTGGAATTAAATTTTTATGTTGATCGTCTGATAAACAAAATGTTTTCCATTTAAATGAAAATTGATGCTATTCATACTAATCAAGCAAATGTTGATTTAGTGAAACCTTATGGATAGCTTGAAGTTTATGGGAAATCTTTAAAAATAGGGGACCCGTATATATTTAAGGGAACGGTGGACCCAAGGAGTGAGTGATGGGGGAAATATAAGTGGTATGAAATAAAGTGTGATAAGTGTAATCATGATTAAAAAAGGCCTGAGTTTGACCAAAAAGGGCAAAAATTGTATTTATAAAATAGCCATACATATATATATCAATTGGAAGGAGGCGCTGTGATGATTTCTCTCCTCCCACACCCACCTGGAATTCGTGTTTCTGTAGATCAACATCTATGGCCATGATTGATTTACAAACTTTTTAAACAAATGTCTGTTAGACCAAATCTAGCAAATTAACGAATGTATACTTTCGTTAACGAATTTAGCACATGCCAAAATTCCTTCACGAATTTAGCAGTTTTTTTGTATTTGTTATAATAAATTTTCTCTCTAGTAGGACCTTGTATGTCAAACAATAGGTTATTGGTAAACAACCGTTTAATGGGGAATTATAAAACTATAATGGTTAACAAACGAATTAAAAAAACATCGTTTAAAATTGCTAAAATGATAACATTTACGAAAGTATACATTAGTCAATGTGCTAGATTCGGACGAAGAGCGTCACAAAAATATTGGTGCTTACAAGCCTCTGCCCTGTTTAATCGCCACTGATTGTGTAAAGTAATATATTGTATTATATTATAATTTTAATAAATTTTAGTTTTATCAGTAGGTATATAACTATACACTTTCCAAATCATTAAGCATATCACATATGTAATAACTTTTTTATTATTTTAAATATTTTAAATGAAAACCAAATTTGAAAAGATTAATTTTTATATACATATATCTATATGTTAATTTTTTTATAACTGAACCAGCTAAAAAGTATCAATATTCCAAACCAATAAAGATAATATTTTATTCTCTAAAAACTATATAAATAAACGAATAAAAATAAGTACCTTAGTTTTATTTAATATTAATTTTAAAAAGAGATGGCGAATTTGGGTAACCAAACCAAATATTTGCAAATATGATAAAATTCATTTTAGACAAAATTATTTTTAAAAGTACCAAAAATATAAACGATGATTTCGTGTGCAAGATATACAATGTTATAAATAATTATATAAAAAAAACATTTATTCAAAGTAGATAGTTGAGAAGCCATTTACTAATTATACACTTATTTATATAAAAGTATACTTAAAGTTATAAAATTGTATACAAATCTATAAACGTATATAATTACGTATGTATAACATTTTTACTTAGGGTGGTATTCTGAAACCCATATTTAAAACCGTCACAGTCAAGACAGTCTCAAGACCATCCTTCAAATGGCATTGTGAAGTTATTCTCAAACTAAACTCGAGTTTATTACGAGTTTAGGGGCACAATTATTAATAATTGAAATCTTCAGAATTAGATATTCACCAATATATATTACAAAAAAACAATTCGATATAGCCATACTAACTTTTATTTTTAAATTATGTGCCTAACACAGTAGAATAAATTTGCGTCGGGCAAAGCCACGATAGCCTACCCAGTGTTTCATCACCTATGATTGTCGGTATACATTTTTACTTACATAAAACTCAATATAAACGGTCGCGTCAATATAAAATCACTCTATATAGTTATATAATTATCTATACAATATCTCACAAATTGATTAAACTGCAAGAAATGGTTCAGTATAAATTTCAATAAAACCATTTTCTAAATCCAAAAATTGAATTTCCATTAATTTGACGCTTTTCCTTGTATTTTTTTTCAGTTATTGTAATTAGCTGCAATTTGTGTCCAATTCAGACTTGTTAGTATTATTAAACTTACTAGAACTTAGAGATTTTTAATAAAGCACAGACTTAACTTTTTAGCAATTACCGTTTCTTAATAAAATAACTCATTATAAGGCCGAGAAAGACATACTATAAAACTATACTATATTAAGAAAATTCTAATTTTATTAGGTTTTGGAGTATGGGGTGGTTCAAGTTTTCCAATTTACGTGTTAGAGGCTATAATTATATTTAGAATATTATGGCTTTCATCAAGAGCGAACTCAACTATCATCTTCATATGAGATTGTTTCCTCGATTTATTCTTCGTTCACGAGTTATTGGCATATATAGTACCATATTCCATCGGGAGCACTAAAATCCTATAAATAGAACCAATTATTCTTGGATTTCACTTTGTCACAGCTAGAAAGCCAATTGACGATCAGTTGCAAGCAGCGTAAATTCCTCGAATTTGTTAAAAGTCTGTAAAGGTGATGTGAAATCAGAGGTTTGTGATATCCACAAATCAGGTGGAAAAGTGACGTAATACACTAACTTCCTCGCGTTTAATTTTGATACAAAAATATTGAGGAATAAGAAATATATGTCATAAATTTAGAAGATGTAACTCCTTTCTGGCATTTTCTACAGTTTCTAATTTACGTAACTGTGGTTAGCTAGTATATCTAAAGATCATTCTATTAATTTAAAAAGCGATACAATAATTGGTAATTAGGTACGTTTTATCTTGTAATAAAATAGCAAAAACCTATTAGTATAAGCTTCTTCAGAATATTTTAGACTCATGTTGAGGTATGCGTTTTCTAATTCTGAAATTGGTGGTTAACATTAATTCTAAACTATTTGTTTTCTTCTCTCTACTTGCTAAACTGTGTAAATAGCTCACTTTGTTTTAAAATATTAATTTTATTTGGTTATGCATATGTATACATTTTTAAATTTCATAATTGTTACCGTAAATACAAACTTTTTGCAAATTAAAAATTCTTCGCTGTTGTACATCGTATCCTGTATCCTGTACCTTTTCAAGTAAGTTAAATTTAATGTTACATATTTGGTAATGGTATATTTTATGTTTAGTATTTATATAAACTATTAGTATAAGACACGTCTGAATAGCTAGGAATATTTAGTATGAAAGGGATTCCTGGCTGGTAAATTTCATAGCAAGTCGCTTAATATTAACAAACATTAAAATATAGCTAGACAATTAGCATACAGAGGCATAGCAAGCTATTCAACATTGGTCTGGCCAAATTTTTATAATTTGCAAATTATAAAAAAAGCACCCCCTCCCCCCCAAAAAAAAACAATGTAGGCAAATTGCATATCTCACTATATTTAAAATAAAAAGTTGGATTTCCAAACATTGTACTTGTAGATATGTGCATTCCTTTATTTAACATGAACAGTTGCCATTTATGGGTAGGTATTTCAGAATTTATACAAGTTTTCATTACACATGTAATACCTAGGTATGTATACCACTATACCTCAAACAATTGTTATTGTTACAATTATTAGGGGAGTCAGGTAAAAATTTTATTTTGCTCATTTAAACAAAATTTATACATAAAAATAATCCTTAGACCTCCAGGATTCTAAATTTGGTCTTAATTTTGGATTTGGTTTACCAGATCAAAAGTTATAACTATTTGAAGGTTACAAACCTACCCTGTCCGACCTACTTTGGAGTACGCATCGACTGTCTGGAACCCATACACCAAAGACCTCATCAAAAGAATAGAAACCG
>JAYRBW010043615.1:0-11547 GCA_036023295.1 Invenusta paracnida
GAATCAGCCCCCCCCCCCCCGCGGTACAGCACGCTATCCTGGAGGTGGAAGTTTGCATCCCCCATTCCCTGCACACCCGCCTCATTGGCAAACGTGGAGCTCGCGTGGAGGAACTCCAACGCACCATGGGCAAGGGCGAGGTCTACGTTCACTTCCCCGCTCCAGACTCCCACTCCGACAAGGTCTTAGTCCGGGGCCCTCGGGACCAGGCCACAGAGGTCCAGGCTGAGCTGGTCCGCTTGGCGGCGGCCGAAGAGGAGCAGTTTGCGGAGGACACTCTGCCCGCCACCTTCTCGCATGCTCGATTCATCATCGGTGAGTTTGGAAGAGTCTTTGTATCGCGGTTTATGTGGCTTCTTCGAGGTGGTTTTGCTAAGTTGGTGTCTCTAACTGTATGCGTCTGTTTGTTCTGTTCATCCACAGGGCCAAAGGGGTCGACAGCCCGCAAAGTTCGGGAAGATTCGGGGGCGCGGATCACGTTTCCAACGACCCCTGAAGACGGCGAATCCATACGAATCACGGGATCAAAAGTGGCAGTGGCAAAAGCCAAAGAGATGCTTGAAAACATCATCGAAGAGATGGTACGTTCTTCTTTGGAGCATATTATCTTGTTATTAGTACTTATATTGTCAAACGCTTTTCAAGGTGATAGTGTCTGATTTTTGGTGCGTCAATCCATAAATCATCGCCTAAAATATTTCTCTATTAAGAAGTTTTATCCTGTAAGTATTTATAGTAACGGAAATATATTACTCTTCTTTTTTGTGAGTAGTATAAAATTGTAACTCTTAATTCTGAACATTAGATTAAATAATAATAATAATTACAGACATGAATGTGTCAGACGCCATACCAGCTAAACCCAGGAATAAGACATGCTATCCATTGGACCATCACTCCTAGAGGAGATAGTGGTTATTATTATTAGAATTTATCGAGCTCAGAGACTGCTTCCAACTCATAATTAGACTAAATATTTCACTTGTTTTAGCTGATCCATATTTGCACCGATGTATACAATACAATATAACTGACGTATAAAACTGCATGAAAAGTTCAATTATTTCCAGGGACCAGTTGTGATAGAAACAGTGTGTGTGGAGCCCAAGTGGCATCGTTTTTTCACGAAAAGGCGCGGTGTTGAAATTGGGAACTTGAGTCAGAACTTCAATGTGAAGGTGTCAATTCCCAAGGCCGGCACAAAGAACGATCAGGTTCGCGTTGAAGGTCCCCAGTCTCAGGTTCGCTTGGCCATCAAGAAGATTGAGGACACGGTCAAGGATTTGGTAAGCTAACAATCTTGCGCTACTTGGCCTGCCGGTAAACATGTATTATTACGGTTGGTGTGTGATCTTCCAGGAGAACACGGTTTCAGAAGAAATGCTCATTTCCTACCGACATCGACAGTGTCTTGTTACAGAATGTCAGGAGCAGATGTACGAACTCTGCGACAAGTACAACGTGGAGATTAACGTCCCACCGCAACGTGAGTTCTACTATTTCACCAGTAATGACCTTCCCAGTGTGCTCCCAGTATAAAGTCTTGCTATCTAACCGCCCTTGTTTCCAGGTAACCAGGATCAGCATCCGCCTAAATCGATCTCTCCACGGGCCAATGGAACCGACAGTGCCATTAGCTCCGACTGCTCTATATCGGGTGAGTTCGTCCAAACCACACCCAACTGTTGGCGCAATCATTTACTTTTAACACAATCAAACTTTATCATTTTAATAATCAATAATGCCCTATCGACGCAGGACTAGGCAAACCGACCTCCGTCGTGGAGAACGGCCACGAGGCGGTCGGCGGGGTCCACAATGGCGGTGGAGACACAACCGACGTCAACTCCGAGACCTCCTCGACGACATCGAGCGTCAACCTGTCCTCCGCCTCGGCGAAATACCCAATCGTGTTTAGAGGACATCGGGACAATGTATCGACTGTGAAGCAGCTCATTGCAACCTTCTGTCCCATTGACGAAGAGGTATAGTATACGGTAGACTCCTTAATAAGGGATAATATGTCGTTTAAAATAACTGCCTCCTCGCTGCTCCCCCGGCCATCCAGGTGAGTGTTCCCTTCGAGTTCCACCGCCTCCTCATCGGTGCCAGCGGGAAGACGATCCGCGAACTGAGCCAGAAGCACCATGTGACCATCACCCTTCCAAAGCAGAAGCAGAAGGCCAACTATGTGACTCTGACGGGCCTACCCACTGCTGTGGAGCCGGCACGCGCCCAGATTGAAGCCATGGTTGTCAAGTGGAAGGAGGAGGAGGCTGACAAGTACGTGCTCACTGCTCCCCACTATAGTTCAGCCGTAAAGAACACGGCGTGTCAGCATTGTTGGCCTTTCCCTTTCAGACGAGCGCGTAGCTACATAACGAAGTTTACAGTGGCACGCAAGTTCCACAGCCAGATCATCGGCGCCAAGGGGACCTACATCAATCAGCTTCGTACAAAGTTCAATGTCGCGGTGACAATTCCCGACCAGCAGTCCTCTTCGGAGGAGATCCAAATCCGGGGCTACCAGGAGAAGGCCGATGCCGCCAAGGAACAGGTCCTGGAAATGGTGGCTAAACTGGTGAGTTTCTAGCCCGCCCACTGTGACTCCCGAGTCTGCTCGATACCTAACACCGACCCCATCCCCGACCATCCCGCAGGAATCCTACCTGGACGCGGAACTCGTGATCAACCCCGCGGTGCATCCGCGCCTCATTGGCAGCCGGGGGAGCGAGCTGGAACGTGTGCGTCAGGAGTTCGGTGTTGAGATCGCCTTCCCGGGCCGGGGATCGACGGGTGAGGCCGCCTCGATTGTTCGTCTACACGGACCCTCTGCAGCCGTTGATGACTGCTCCGACTATCTCATCTCTAAGGCCAATGAAATGGTCAGTTACTTTGTGTGTATGTGAATGACAAAGGGTGGCCACATATACGCGAATATACGCCAATTTTATGTTCGATTTAGTGTGGCCACCCTGCAATGAGAAATCCCCTTCTAGCCCCTCTAAAGCTCGTCATCTCCTCGATTGTTTCAGCTTGCTCAAATGGAGGATCAGGAGGAAGAGCGACGCTCAAGCCCCATGACTGTCGCCAACCATGTGACCTTCGTTGACGCCGACGACGCCACTACCAGCAGCGGCAGGAAAAGCCTTCCCAAGTCCTCGAAACGAGGCTTCCTCCTGAGAGACGCGCCCTGGCAGCAGCAGAAGAAGAAGTCGGCGCTGACGGCACCGCCGACGATAGGCAACGGTGTGGAGGAGGAGCCGGAGCCGGCCCCGGTCAATGGTGTTGCTGGGGAGACGGAGCAGGCTGGTCATGACGAGAGTCAACAACAACCCGCCAGCAGCACCTTCTCGTGGAGTAAGGTCGTGTCCCGCTCCTCCAATAACTAAGGAGCTCCTGCCTGACAACCTGCCCTATTCAAGTCAATTCTCAAAGTCTCTTTAATGGTTGGAGTGATGATGGGTGTTGTGGGGGACATGTGCCTGACATTGAATTCCTCCTCATAGTCTTGCTTCTACTGAGTAGACATCTATATTATACAATTCCTGTCCATTTTTTGGTCCACTTGTCGTCTGTCTTCTAATTTTAATGAAGCGCTGTGAATATAGTTTCTAGATACTATAAATTGAGGCTATGCCTAGTTGAGTCCTAACAGACATGACTACCACGGTAAGCCAGTAAGTAGCACGTCGGTCGTTCCGCTTTGGAACCTGTAAATTCTAGGCAGGTGTAAATGTGTTTTCTAGTCATGCAAATTGTCAATTTGTGCAACAATGCGAGCTGAGCTATGTATTGCCATTGGTAGCAGCTGCATTAGAGTATTTGCCTGTATATTGATATCATAGTCGTCCCGCCACCACTTCATGCTGCCTGCTTCGGGATATTTGTCCTGCCCTGTATGATGTATTTTTCATGAATAGTATTATTAATTGACTTTCTACACCATTGCATATCATTTCATTGACATCACACAGTCGGGGGGGGGGGGTTATACCTAAGGCAAGGACAGCACCGTCACGATAGCATTGATTTTAAGATATTTTTTATATTTTGTTGCAACTGTACATAATATATTTCTCTCGCTAATGTCCTATACTCAAGATCGAAAAGTTATAACTAGTTTTTTTATGCATATACTCGTATAGTGCAAATTAAGTGATATGAATATTCCTAAATAATTGGTTTAAAATCATCCGCTAATTGACTGACCCGTGTTGGACGTGAAATCCGTTATTTTTCTATTAGGATTATACTATTAAGCTTTATGATTGCCTTCTCCATAGTACGTTACACCAAAGAAACGTTTGATATGAGGCCCCATATAATATGCATGCTACCGTCAGAGGTAATAATTGTGCGGAAATATTGCGCTTGACACTTTTATGAAAGGCCGCGGTAATGACCTATCAATCGCTTTTAATACTTTGGCGGCGCGGCTTCGACACTCCTTTTATATGAACTGCTATTATTTCTGGTGCTTCTGAATACCTGCACTGTAAAGTGAGCTCAATCCCAGTCGTGTTTGTGGCTGTGCGCACTTCAACATCACGTCATGAATACCTTCACTAATAAACGTAACATTACTAGCGAATAATTAATACTAGCAGTGTTGTCACTAGTGTGCCTTGTCTACTTTATCTTGGTCAATGTATCCTTTGTTTTTTTTTCTTACATTGACTGCTGAGGAGATCTAGCTTTTTTTCTATTTCATTATGGTACATATTTTATAATTCTACTATTGAAATATATTCAACGTGGTTGTTATTTTTGTCTTTTTACTCTCTGACTAACGTTTATTTATACGTTTACGCAATGATACACGGTGATACATCTTAACATGCCTTGAACCAATTTATGCCCTGTAATTTATAATAGACATCTATATTCATTTTGTTCAATCACCCACAACAAATTTGCCTTGACACATTTTTTTCTGTGACTATTTGGCATATACGCATTAATATTATGTACACTTCACATTGTCATTGAATACCATAATACTACTTACTAACTATACGGACTATTTATTGTACTTACATAATATATTATATGAAATGATTATATCTATTAGCCACATATCTTTCGCTGATTCAACCTATTGCCAATGATGTATCTACGATGACGTCATCTTGTACAGTACCTATGTCCACGGCTTTATATGACCCAAATCTAGTCATTGAATAAAGGTTTCTATGTATCCTCCCCACTCCTTAATAGCCTGTAGGATCCAGGCGTAATATGCATCCATCAAACAATGCACTCTTCATTTACCTACATGCGATGTAATTTTCCTATTTGATACTTTCTCGACCCTGAATGTCGAGCGCTACTCTGCCTATTAATGTATTGTATCATACTGCTTATTACTGTGTCCGGCCAATCACTCCTACTTTCACTTTGGTGACTCATAATGAATGCTTTACACATATTTATGCCCAATTCTTCATTTGATTTTATTCTCAGGGGCGAAGAGACAGTTTTACCTTTTATCAGTTTTATTTAAAAGGAGATTCAACGATTCCTGTTTTATTGTCATCATTTCTGGCTGTGGTACCTTCTCATTGATTTGCCCTCAATTATAGTAATTTATTCTTGACACGAACACATCAGTTACACACGCACTCTCTCTCTCTCTCTCTCTCTCTCTTTCACTGTATCATTCATCTCTTTGGTAACTCCAGATTCGACTAACAGAGACAGCCCAAGATGCCACATTATGTTCATTTATCATCTATCCCATCCATCTCTTACATCAACTGCCGTTTGAACACATCTTGCTTCACTCATCTTCAATTACCTGGTTAACTACATATTCAATTCGAAATTCCTATATGTTTAGTATTTCACTGTTAACTGACAAAGACATGCAACTTTCCACGAGCTAAGCTACCTATAATAGTAATTTTTAAATCAGGTGAGTCTTTCAAAAATGTCTCTTATTCATTTCTTTTAGGGGGCATTTTATCAGGCTTTTGTATTTCCGTGGCTTTTCTTGTGTTCTCACCCCATTTCCTTCCTTCTCTCATCCCATCCCCATCTTCTGCCTTATATTTCTATTTACTGGGTTGGTGGCGCAAGGACCTATTGTAAATATTTATGTCAAAATGTAGTGAACTCCCTGGCGCTGGGACCCTGCTGCGACCCTCATTTCTCCCCCGTCATTATGAATAAAATCTCCTGGGTAAATGTATGTGTAATTCTCCGAGAGTGTTTCTTTGTGATTAATCAATTTATTGTTTTAATATTATACACGAGATGAATAAACCTTGTTTTGAATCTTTATCAATATTACGAATTTGTTTGTTTTACTTTTGAAATTAGTAGTGTTGGTAGCATTGAGGGTAGTTTGTTGAACCTCTAGTCATTATGGTGAGGTATAATATTAAAGAATTTGTGTTTAATTCATAGAATTTTGGTGATATAATCTTGACTTGGCTACGAAGCGCTAGTATTGTAGACAGGCGGGCACCAAACAAACTGTTGTGTTGTACAACGCCGCATTCTTATTGGAAACTCAATGCAGGAGTATCGATTGCTTCGAAACAGCGCTTATAGGTATAGGCGAGATATGAGGAGAATTTTCAAATCAAATAGATCCAAACATATCTTATCGAGACTTTAACCGTAACATTTTCAGCACTGAAAGCCATTTTTAAATAGCTGCTCTAATAACCGAGTTTTAGGAGTTCTTTCCTATCTATCAAATATTAAAAAGAGATCGTTTGCCTTCTTGTTGGAACCGCGTATTAAACAAAATTTCCATTCTTAGAGGTTTCAATGAGCATTTTTCAATAGTGGAAAAGTTTACGATTCCGATGTAACCATAGATATTAAGTAGGTTACGTATCTGATTCCTGGCAGCCCGTGTCCGAATTGAAGTACGAAAATAAAATTTATATGTCAATTAAATGGTTCGTTTGAATTTTAAGAGAGTTATTATTATGTATGTATATTTAAATATATCTATAAAATTTTTACTTTTCAGTTACTAGTCAACTTTTCCCTACCGTACTCATGACTTTTTAGTTCATATTATGTTGTTGAAATTAATATTTAAACCAAACCAGAGTAATTACACATGGAGTTTTGATGTAAAATGCTGTATATTCTCTTGACGTAACTAGCTGAGGCGGCTATTATTATTTATATAAATATTGCACTTGTAACTAACTACATATAATATTGTTTTTATAATAATAATATTAAAATGGTTTTTAAACTACTTAATTGTTGAGTTTTTAACTAATAAATTACCAATTTGTCATATAACTTTATCCTCCTTTGTGCTAAGACATCGACATCGGCTGTCTATTTATTAGCGTTGTGCGCTTGCTGCGTGTTGAACGATATTTGAATTGTATAAGCCCGATCTGATTGGATGTTCAGAGCATTGCATGCTAAGCCGTATTATAAGTAGAATAAAATTATTGATTGGAATGAATGCTTTCTACGTCTAATAGTGATATTTCCATTCATTTTGAGAAACAGTCTACACCGCGCTTATCTATAAAGCAATTAGAAAATCCAGAAATATCTAATTTAGGAAAAGATATTAAAGTACAAACTTCAATTGGTTAAACAAAAAAAGTACACTGCTAAATATCACAATGAATGATTGCTTCGAGCGAACCCTAAACCAAACCTAATCGTGGTGACCTTAACACTCCTACAAAAGTATTAAAAAAACTACTTACATTCAAGAGTTTTATATCCTACATCAAATTTTATTCATTCTTAATTAAAGCATGAAATATCTAAAAATTCTGAAGACACGAGAACAATTTATTATAATATATACAAATTTCACAGAGCTATTACAAGATCTTCGGTGAGTAATAAATTACAATTAAAGCATAATTTAAATTGGACACAGAAAATATGTGATGAAAATTCAATGAACCATCTATGAAAAAACCCAATAGGAGTATATTCACTGTACAAATTTGACAAACAACTATTTGTCCAATTTTAATTTTGTTCTTCTTTTTTGTTTTTTCATGACGGAAGGATTTTTCTTGCGTACTTGTAAGGTCATTGTTAGCCTTTTCACCCCAGGATCCCCTAGCACCAGCCTAAACAAACAATACGTAACTGTGCATTATGATATATTTAAAATGTGCAATATATGAAAACATTACACGAATATTTAAGTATTAAAAACGATAATATGGCAGTTTACATGTAAGTAGATCCACTATTAACTGTACAGGCACAATTCTACTCAAATGTTTAAATAAGATTTATCCTTGGTATTGTGGAAATCTTTTTTGATACTTCTGATTTAGTATATTATGAAAAAGTACCAATAATAAATTTACCCCCATAAAAATGGCCAGTTATGGAGTATCCAGCCACCTCAACAACGGCGCAGAGGTGCAACTAATGTTATCCACACTTCTGGTGGTCCAACACCTGGCTCTCAGCGAAATACTATCCAAGAGATATGGCAATTATTCTTTACAGACGCAATATTGGCAGAAATACTGAAAATGTACTGAACAACATCTCTGAAAAGCTACTTTGGAATCTTGTATTTTAGAGGGGCAAATAAAGACACAAGAATACCAGTTCTAGAACTTTGGAGTGAAGATTATTCCACTTTCTGTAGAACTATA
Source organism: Invenusta paracnida (assembly GCA_036023295.1). Lineage (NCBI taxonomy): Eukaryota > Metazoa > Platyhelminthes > Proseriata > Coelogynoporidae > Invenusta > Invenusta paracnida. Next base: position 8,619 of record JAYRBW010043615.1, read on the forward strand.
ATGAGTAGATCAATGTTCTTCTTATGGAATAGAATTCTTCGCTTTGATGATCCAAATGAACGTGTAAATCAACTGGACACTGACACATTTGCTGCCTTCAGGAACATCTTTACTTTACTAAACAGTAGACTGTCAATGTTCTTCACTGCCAGTCCATGCATCACAATTGATGAACAGTTGGTGTCGTCCAAGTGCCGTTCACCACATCGAATCTACAATACCACCAAACCAGGGAAGTATGGGGAATTGATCCGATGGGTATGTGATTCCAACTACAATTACTTCTTGAATGGGGATCCGTTGACAAAGAAACCAATAAACCAGGTTGCTGCAACAGCGCACAAAGAAAGCAACAAAGGAAAAAAAACTTAAGTGTTGAAGCTTACTGAACCATTTCTGGATGCAGGATGAAATGTCACAGCGATCGGTCTTTGGCTCTCAGGAATTAGCTGAAGACCTACTGAACAGGAGGACTACCTATGTAGGAACGTTGCCAAAGAACAAGAGATGCATACCAGAACACATCAGAAAAGAAACTGAGAAGTATGAATCACAGTTTACTTTTGGAGGTAATAATCGACAGATAACTTAACTCCTAGTAGTAAAGAAAAACCGCCAAGGTCTCTTGACCGTAATACTGCACTTCTTGTGGACTTTCTTCTTTCCACTAACATTATTGAACCGGCCGCTCATATCTTTCTTACCCCTTCTCTGTTCCCAAGACGGACGGTAGTCCCAGTCTTGTCATTGACTTTAGCCATTTGACTAAATCACTTCACAAACTCTCCATTTCCCTTCCTCCTTTCACCTCTGTTTTGCGTAAGCATCATTTTAATAATTCTCTGTTTGCTATTCGTTTAGATTTATGCAATGCTTTTTACTCTACACCCTTTACATCCTCTTGCTAGACACATTACCCGTTTTCGCGTGTCCATTTAAGTCATAAAAAACCGCCAAATAGAGGAATTACAAAAAACCGCCCAAAAAATGAAAACACCATCAGAGTGGCAACACTGTCTATATAAAAAAAATGTTATATACCTACTTATTAAAAATTGATTATTTTCCTCAATAAGAAATATAGTGTTAAAGTATATAATATACTTATGTGTATTGTATATATGAACAAAAATCGCATTTTTATTGAATTGATTACATTTTGACTATTTTGATTTCGTTGATTACTTCATGATTTGATTACTTACTATATACATATATAATACAGTTAGGATATAATGTTGTGTTATTTATGTGCCTAGAAAAAAATTGCATGCTAATACACATTGTATATATTAATAGGTACTTATAATTGGTATGATTATTAATTTATAATTTTTATTAAAAAACTCTATACATTTATGCTCATTGATATTTTAATAGATATAATATTATTATTATAATATACTTAGATATAAAAGATTTTGGTATTATACTAAGATAATGAAATATATTTAAGCGTATATATATATATATTTATATGATATGCAAGGATATAACATTATAATAATAAAAATTCTAATATATTTTTATTCTATTTTTCAAATAAATAATTCAATTTAATAAGTATATACATACAAATATATAAAATCAGAGTTATAAGAGAATAAAATTGAGATATAAGCGCATAGTTACATCCGAAATGAAACAAGAATTATGAATAATATTACTACAGATATGTAAAAAGAAAACAATTTACAGTAAAAAAATAACATATAATAAAAGCTTGTGTTTTAAAATGTGTTATAGTTGTAGATTAACTTACTATATAAAGTGATGTTTTAAAAGAGGAAGAGACAGTTTGGGTAGCACTCATAATCACGCAGAATCGCACCAAATGTGGAAAAAAATGTCGACTTCAGTGGTGTCATTTTCTTGTTTTTAGAATTTTCGAGACACTGCAGTAATGTCTGTAAGAAAAAATATAGTCTATATAAAAGAATCGCGTAGTTAGTGCGCTAATTCAAGAAATCAGAATTTAAAATGTTCTGATCTAGAAAGTTCTGTTTTACCATTCGATCTTACTACTTACGCCTAAATAGGACTTTAATATGATTCTCATTCGTATCTATTCCATAAGCCTTGTGTACACGTCACGAAAATTCTCATGAAACCAGGATTAAGTATTTAATGTATACACAACAAATAATTACCAGCAAGCAGAGGCTGCATTCAATATCATCTGACGGGTTGGTTGGCATCAAAAGTGGACATTATCCACCGCATCAGACCACCAGGACGTATGATTCCTAAAACATTAAAAAAGAGAAAATTCAATTTGATTTAAATAATTAAAAAAATCGTTAATAAATAAGATACTTAGTTTCACATTGAATTCACAGCCTGATGATCTGATGGGGTGGATAATGTCCACATTTATATCTAAAAATGGCAACCTTTCGATAATCGTCGCCCAGGTTACATAAATTACTTTTATTTATATAAATGTGATACAATTAGTGTACTATTTTATTTTTAGAAAAATGCTTCCCAAAGGTACATATTTTGTTACATTTATGTTATAATTTATGTTTTTGTTCTTTAATGTTTTGATATTATATTAATATGTTTATCATGTTATAATTTTAACTTTTAAATAATCTCATCTCATGCTATATTATATATATATATTATATATATGAGGTCACTAATATTGACACTCATCCCCTATTCGCTTTTATCAATTCATCATCCTAACAATTTGTTATTTGAAATATTTTACCTATGACTACTATAAGACTTCTATTATTAAAATTACATGTTATAATATATTTTATAAAATAAATTGTATTATATTATAGATTAATCAATTATTTACAATTTTTTTCTTAAAAATCTATAGTTTGATTATTCATTCAAAAAATTAATATATTTACAGTTAGATTAATCATCTATCAATAGCGACAAATATTTAAAATAAGAAATAGTTAAT
>JAYRBW010043626.1:0-11547 GCA_036023295.1 Invenusta paracnida
TCCATTAAAGGAGGATGCCGCGCAGTATCGGGAAACTGTCTCGTCCTGGTAGTCCTCCATTGGGGGTATGGAATCTGACTGGCATGATCGTCTATGTTTATGTAGAAGGGGGAGAGATGGGAAAGTCTTGGTGCATAAAAGTTGAGACAGGATGAGTAGAGTGGGGCTGTGCTGATGTAGATGGCTGGGCAGGAGTTGATAAATCCAGCGGAAGAAGCTGGGAATGCTGTTGGTCAAACAAATCATTTAGGAAATGCTCAAATTCAGCATAGTCCTCTGCAGTATATTTTATCATGATGAAGTGAGAGCGTACGATCGTTTACTAGCGTTACCAAAATCAAATGAGCGAAAACAGGCGCGCGTATTCCTTTTATACTCTTCCTGTTCTGTCATTGGCTGTCCGTACTTGATCGTGATTGGTCGAGAGGGGGGGGTGAGTTAGAAATACTCCACCCTACTACTAATATATGCAATTTCAGAAAACGTGAAAATGTATGTAATTTCGAAATAACCACGAAAAATTATATGTCAAATTTTCAATTAATGCAAAATACATTTAAAATTTCAGTACTTTAAAATAAAATTTACAATCACCCAAATAAACTTTGTTATCCAACGAATACAACAAATTTGAAAAAATAAAATAAAATCTCAGGAATTCTAGGGAAGCGTGCACCCTCCACGCCTCCTCCCCCCCTTCACGCCCCCCACTGGATCCACTGTCAATAAACTAATCGATATATAGTTATTAGGCCTTATAATATATGTTGGTTTGGGCCAGCACTCCTAAGCTAATTTATTCGACAAAATTATTATTTTAAGGGAGAAAGATGTTATCTATCAAAGTGAGTAGTATGAAATGAGTGTTTCCAGAACATATATCCCCCTGCCCCTCCTATACTCCCGCCAAATTAAATCCGTTTGAGGCTTCAGCCAATGACAGAGCTCAAACAGTATAAAAGAAACGCGTGCATCTGTTATAGCTCATTTTCCACTATGTCTTTGTTATCTACTGGATATTATTTTAATTACGAATATCATTTCTATTTAAAAAGAATATATTATAGTTTAATTTAATATTCTAGGAGTATTTTAATCTGAATTTAAATTGAATAATTACATATTATATAATGCAACTCTTATAATACACATATATGTACGCCCACATACACAGTATAATGCTACAGTGAATATTACGTAACCTAATTTTAAATAAGCAACATATTGTACGAGTCAGCTTCTCAACTACCTATTTAATTATATTCTAGTATATTAACTCAAATAAAAAACATAATTATACTAAATAAATCAACATTATATATAATGGATTTTAAAATAAACAAAAATGTCCATAATTAATAAATTATATCAACACATCATAATTATTTATTTATTTATTAATAAATAATCATAACAAAATATATACATAAAAAAGGTACAATTTATGGCCCGAAGCAGAACAACTTTCAATCCTCCAGATGAACTTGCACGCTGCGTATACTGCTGCATTCATTCTCGTCATCCGAGGTACAATTCGATTGCATTTGCTTGGAATCTTCTCTGTCCACATCACCTGACTCCCTACGTCGTTTCGTTCCGTTTTATCTGTTATTAATTCGGCCTTCTAGGGATAATATCCATGCTCTATCTTTTGAAAATCGTAAATAACATTTTCCAAGCAGTTTCGTTTGCGGGAAAAAATAACACCCTTCAGAAAGTAGTAAATTTTTAACTTGCGCTTGGCAGTGAGCCTGGAGCATTAAAACTAGTTCCATAATTGACTTGGCCTTGTGTTTTAATTTGTTCGACTTTCGTACTTCTAATATAAAGAATGGCATTCAACGATTTAAGTCTTCGACGCACAATTGTTCGATTGATATTGTTGGTACTTTTGACATACTCAAATATATATTTTTTGTTCTTTTCAGTTCTCCACGCATAAAACAGATTTCGCACAAAAACGTTTTTTAAGTATTCCAATAAAATCTTTTCAAAGGGAGGTATTGTGTTTCTTCTGTTGATAAGTTGACAAACCGATAATTTTTATTTGCAGATTCTTCCAAGTCTCATTAGAAAATATATAATAAATGATCTAGATCTTCCCTCATAGCTATTTTAAATATTGTGTCGCGTATACCAAATGATTAAGAAAATATAGCTCTAATTATATATAGGTGTGCAAACACCAACACGCACACCTACATCATATGTCTCCATACTTAATATTATTCACCCTGTATGATTCGAGATTGAATATTACGTAACCTAATTTGAAACGAAACAAAATAATTTGTAATGTTTTTATATACCAACTTCATGTTATATAACCCATGCACGTTTAAATATGGATTAAACATACCGTATTTTACATATTCCAATTACATATATGCGGAGAAATCAGATAACATCTACGAGTCAGCTACTTAACTATTTAATAATATTGTATCGCTTTCGGCTTGAAAATGTTATCTAAGTCTAAGATGTTATCTAATACATCTACTCTTGCTCACACTACTCGATAGTCGTCTCCTCGCTCATCTCTCTGCTCTTGAAAGATGTCACGATTTATTATCGAGCCACATCATTAACCGACGATGCCCTCTATTAAAGTTGGGCCCTACGCTAAGATGGAAGAACGGACTATTCATGCGCTCAACCTTACTACGCTATACAATGACGCTACCATACTCTTCCAGTCTCCAGTCTTTACAAGTTTCAAAGGTCTACTAACATGTGGTGCGATTATCGGGTTCCACCTGGTCAAAGACGAGACAGCACCAGACGAGCCACGCGATCATCTACGGGCCAACGTGGGTTGGATAAAGTTTATAGTCCAACATAAGCTACAAGTTTACCTCCCTTCCGTAACGACTACTCTACCCAAGGCTTTACGAGACCTCTACCTGGTCATACCTACGTGGCGACAACGGGGAGATGACTTACCGGTTAACAACCAAAAAGTTCTTGTCCAAGCGGTGGTGTAGACTCACAAAGTGAAGCCGTTGATTTGTATAGAGCATCCTAGAGTTAGCCCTTAAAGTCCATAAGCACTTGACGCTGATGTGTAATATCCACCTTTCCATCAAAAATGGCCATAACAATCACGTTTTTGGACTCCGCAAGTGCATTGCCAAACTTGAGCTTCAAACAAAGATTTTCCTCACTATAGGGGTGTGCATGGCCGGCAGTTGTAAGATTGGGCGTATGATTAAATGCAAACTGAGTATAGCCTCCAAGGTTTAGTCAGCGAACGTGATATCAATGTTCTTCTCTCGATAAAACATTTCCAACCCCTGTAGCAGTTCAGCGATATACTCTCGTACACAGAGTTTCTTATCAAAGTAGGGTGAGTTGGCGGAAGGGGACGGTTATACCCTCCCTATAGAGCGCCAGATGTTCCAGTGAATTGTGCTTAAATTCAAAAGGGTTGCGTGCAATATACCCATTATAGGCCTTGTTATCAACGATACCAATAATGTCAATTTTTGACTTGTGACCGCGAAAAACCCCATTTGGTATATGACTCATAGATCCCGTGTGAATGGTATATGTGTGAATAGTTGTATGTTGCAGCGGGTAGATTGTATTCTGTGTCACAAGCTGTTTTTTATGTTCCATAATTATTCCAGAGGAAACCTTTACCTGTCTAACATAGAGAACGACTTCCTTAATAATCACCTTTGAAGCCTTTTGACCCACGGTTTTAGTAAAGTGGTGAAATTCTGGTTTGCTACGAACCAATTTAATATGCACATCAAGCTGATTGAGAAGATATTTCTCTGCTAACACATATCCAGACACCCAGTATCACAGAAGTCAATCGATTCACCCTCGTTAACACTATTCAGACGTTGTGTATATCCATTGTTTGCGCCCCTCTGTTTCTATCTGTTCTGCAGTATCCTTGATAAAACCAGATGTCAACAACTGTTTAGATTTTCTTGCACCGGAAAATAGAAGCAGATTATTAAGATTTGCTTTGTAGGGATATATATGCACCTCTCCCTCAATTTGTGTATTTCCTAGCGTAAGCTTCACATCGGAGAAAAGAGAGTGCATCCAGTTGTTTATTGATGCTACCTTTTATGAATCAACTGCATTAGAGGTACCATCTGCGCAAGGGAAGCATAGTGTCGTTAATGTCAATATATTTATCAGGGGAGGAAGTAGTTGTACACGCAATGGGAGCATTGTCTTGGGTGACATTATTGAGAGGGAGCATGATCAAGCACAGTCTGAACAGGTCTCAAAGCCCGCTCTTTGTACACGGGCAGTCACTTGGTGTAATCATACTATTGGCAGTCTTGGACTTTTTCTCTCTACTCCCTATCATGTTTATAGGCTTGGCTCTCCCCTCCTACGCGCTCCACTACCCTACTACCCAGCGGGAAAGACATCCTGTCTCAGATACTCGCGTCCAATATCATTAATCTCATTGCGGCCTCGCTTCATGAGATTTTCAGGAATATTTTTCACGGCTAGATGACGTTTGGGGTGAACTCTGTCACCCCACGCGAAATTAATTTGGCTACCATTTGTTTATAAAAATAAATATGATATCAGAATTTTAGGGTTAAATAGTAACAGAGACAAGTAAAGATAAAAGTAACAATTAGAAATTATGAAAGGGAGACAGACAGGTGATAATCTTTACAAATTAATACGTTGACGCTGTGGGAGTAATAATAGACAAGAAAGCAGAACTAAGAAGAAACCATATGAGTCAGCATTACTACAGATTTGTGCGTTTAAAATAGGCTTGTGTTTAGCAATGTGTAAGCATTCCAGGATAAGCCAGTCTCTGGATTTGGGATGCGCATCTAGAACCTGAAAGCAATTGTTAAACGATACCGTATTGTTACACAACGAGTGATGCTTAAAGAGATCGCTCTTGCGGTGTTCATTGATTTTTTGAATAAGACATATTTTAGTTTTTCCGATATAGGAAGAATTACACTTAGCACAGGTATACCGGTAAACAACTCCAGCCTTAAAAAAGATGGGAACATTATTGGAAATTACAGAGAAAAGAAAACGAAATTTAAGAGAAGCAAAATGTACAAAAATACCAAGAATTATTTTGCAAAGTTTAGAAGCGAAAAGTTGAGTGTGAAATCCTCTAAACAGTAGAGTTAGATATAAATTAAAGTCGTTACACTTCTTTTTGCTCAGAGCAGAAGGATTGCAGAAAACTGCATTTAAAAAATGGCTAACAACACAGTCTATTACATAGGGGGATAGCAATTATTACGAAGAATGGATTTAATGAAAATGATTTTATTGTGAAAGTCTGACCAGGAAGAAGAATGAGAAAAAGCGCGATAGATTAAAGAACGGATTGTGGATAATTTATATTTCATGGGAGCAAGAGAATTGACATTGCTAACTATTATTTCACCGACAGCGTCAACGTATTAATTTGTAACGACTATTACCTGTCTCTCTCTCTTTCATAATTTCTGATCGGTGCTTTCATCTTTACTTGTATCTGTTACTATAAAACCCTTTTTTGCGTCTGTTAACGCCTGATTAGCGTTATTATAACTACGAATCATCAGTGTTTCTTTTAGTGTTAGCGAAAGCCAACCCTAATATGAGTCGGTCCATCACCATTGCATCAATAAAATTTTGTCTGCGTTGTGAGAATTCATGGTGGCCCATCACGCAGATTTGTGTGAAGTACTCGTCCAGGTCTCTGGGCGTTTTTGAGCCATATTTTGAAATTTATGTCTAGCATAGCGATCTCTTTGAACTTCCTGAAATCTTTCTTTTAAAGTTTCGATCATTTCGGCGTAGGATTATTTTTCTAGTCTTGGGTCAACTGCGTATATCGTCTGTAAAGCCGCATCTCCCAAACTTCCAATTAATATCGTTCGCCTTTGAGAGTCACATGGATTCCGACTTTCTAAGTAAGTTTCGAACCGATGTAACGTATGTAACCGATATCTGGCGTATATGCAGTTGGTTTTAAATGCGTTGATTGATCGAAAACGATCTTTCCCTGATTTATTTGTCTGTCAGTCATGTCTTTGACACTGATTGTCAAATCTCCAATTAAAATCATTAAATCGTTCATATTCGTAGGTACTGCCATTTTTCGTTTTTTACTTACTGCGTATTATTTCTTTCTTTTCTCAGAATTCTGCCTTCCTGTCGCTGCGATGTCTCTCGTCGTTTTCCCGACGATCTAGTCATTGCTCCAGTCTGACTATGACAGTTGAATTTCTCCACGTTGTATGCGTCACTGTTATCAAAACGGACCTATAACTATTATTTCCTCATGTAAGTCAATTAACAAAAACTAACTATGTGGACAATACAATATATGTATTATTCAGATAGGTATATTATAGCAGACAATTATAACATAAACGAGACTTCGTCAACAAAGGATATTTTATTAAGGTTCTCAGAATCACAGACCGTCTGTCTGCAAATCATAACCACTGCCTTTGCTATACACCCACAGGTCATGAAAAATTCTGAGAGTTGAAGCTCTCCTTATATATAGGTACATAGATGCCAGCTATCCAGGCATTAGACAAGCAAGGTCAGTCATTTCCACTAGAGCTAATATATTGGGTTTACACGCCACAAAAACTACATGCCTATAGTTATGTAATACAAAATATCTATACTCAAAGTTTTAAAAGGTATACATAGAAAACACCTAGACATAAAACGGAAATTATATAAGCCGAACTTTCAACCTACTCTTGAAAGGTTTATGTGAGTAAGCTGTGTATACCTCCAAATGACAGTGTCAATGATTACATTATGATGTAAGATTCGTTGGCCGACGAATTGTCTACAATCTACCCATAACGTAATATAGAGTGTATGTATAGCTGAATATATATGCAGGTGTGCACATTAAGTCATTTTAATTGAGTGTGATTAAAAAATGGTATATATATATATAGGGATTTACAAATTGGCAGTTTGCAGTGGCGGCCATCCGCAGCATAATATGTACAGTCACTAATCAAACATCACATTCCCGAATGTTTACTTTTGAACGTCACAGTACCCAAGTATTTAGTCATCCAGACTGGCTACAGGCAGGAAAAGGCGCATATATGAAAACTTTCGTTCGAAACAAAGAAGACTCTCTTGTACAACCCGTCAAGTAATCAACCCTTTTTTGCCCTAGTAAAACAAACTAATGGGAGGATCGACACAATCTCAACACGCGCTCTTTCGCGGGCTAACAATGATCAACAATATATAAAACTGGATACGAGCGAAGAAGAGGTCGAGAATCTTGTGGAAACCACTGAAGAAGACATCCCTGCTGATCACCCAAGCCTTGTTGAAACCACTGATGAAGACATACAACCTAGTCGCAAACTGCCCCATTAGCAAAGATACTAAAGAATGAGTCATAAGTCATTCTTTAGTATCTTTGCCCATTAGCTCCTCCATCTAACTAATTAATTGTAGACCAACTCGACTACGCAAGTTACCCGACAGATACTCACTATGACGTGATACCGAACAATATATACTCCCTTGTTATCTTCATAGAAGTGGGGAGGAATGTTGTAATATCGATTGCATATTTGATTATTGTTGTAATTACTAATATTGAAATTATCTCTATATCTATATTGATTGCACATTCGATTATTTGAATGTATCTATAGATACGTATTACCTATAACTCTTTATAGTTTAGTAATTCTTATTCAAACGTATGTCATGTTCTGTTGAATAAAAGGTTATTTATCTAAGCCAACTTATAACACTTATTCTTTAATTAACATAGATTTAAATGCATTTCTAAAAATAGTTACAACTGAAATATATAAAAAACGTAAAAGTAGGGTGAAGTTCGCCTGACTCAGTTATCAACCGTTTGGCAGAAAACACATAAAATAAGTTTGAAATTCTATTAGTCAAGACAGACTTGAAGATGACCAAACGCGCTATTTAGAATAATTTGATTGGCTAGCCAGCCTTTGTACTGTTAACTTCTAACTGTTAATAAGTTATATTTCCATTTAAGATTGCAATACCGTCATTAAAAGGTTGTCTTTTTTAATGGACTATAAAATAAATAAATATATAAGCATAACAATGAGGCATATCAACGGCTTTTCTATTTGGTTCTTTTGTTTGTTGATTATTAATGTACTTCCATAAAACATCTGTACGATGTGTAATAATATACAAAACCGTTTCTTAAGAATATATTTTTTCTTGAGCACAATAAAATAATAAATCCGAAAATACTACAAATAAGTTCATTAATACTAGAGTTTTAGGAGATCCACAATGGATCTATTTTATGGATTAATTCTATTATATTTAAAATGTGCAGCACAAGGCAAACATAAATTTTATCTTCCTTAAGTACTTTTAACTGGAATTATTTCTAGACTAACAATAGATGAAAACTTTCACTCAAAAATGTATTACATTAGTGAGAATTTCGTATAATTAAGACCCAATTTCTAAAGAGGATAGCCAAAGGGGACCCTTTGACTTTATTAAATTATGTGAAATGCCTAAGTCGATAAAATTATGTACTGCGTATGGCTTTTCAAATAAGCAACGGAGTAAATATAGCAATAATACTAATGCATATAAATAAAATAGTAAATATATACAACTTAAAATAAAGTCAAGTGAAAGTAGTATAAAACCAAACCTGAATAATACAATTTTTAGGAATAATGTTTAATACACGATACTTCAAACAAAATAATTGACAAATTTTGTCATTTTTTAATTGATAATTTAAAATTAAATATATTAAATAACGAAACAAATATAGCTGATGTAGGTACTGTAGTTTTATACAGTATATTTTGAAACACATGTCATAAAAAAATAGTGCCTGTTTAATCTAATACGAACACCTTTATTAGAAAAATAAATAGAACGCAGAACCACTGGATTACAATAATTAGTTTTGAGGAAATACTCAAATATATTATATATGATACAAATGCAATTAAACCATTTTTTAAAGAAATATATGTATATTATAATAAGACATAATTTCTACATACAATTTATATTTGAACATAGAAATGAAACCCATTCCTTTCACTAAGTGGACAAAATATCTCGTGAAAAATATAATCAAATAAAATCCCTTATAATATGACACAATACAAAAAACATTAACATAGTTCCATTATAAAATAATATGTGTATCTGAAAATTAAATTATGTTTAACTATCTAATTAGGATGTACTAGTTTTGTTTTATCAAAATAATGCACTTTTTATCTTAATTATTTTTTGTGAATCAATTATGAAGAAAAGTGTGATACATTATTAATTAAATTTAAAAATCTTCCCAGTAAATTATAAATGAACATATTATACATATATATCTTGAATATCTATACTAATTAAAAAATAACAAATTACATTATATCTGAATGAAGGAAACTTATTAAAAGTGAATGTTAAATATACTTTATACCCATAACACAAGTTATTAAGTATGTATTGTGTAGTAGTTCGTTCAATCATTTCTGCTGTACACACTCTTTCTGCTCAGTTAACTGAAAAAAAAAAATCGAACTAAAATCAATAATTTAATAATTTAAAATAAGTATTTCACTATTTTTATTGATATACATTTCACAAGTGGATATTACATACTAAAAGTAATCGGGAAATGTGAACTTTTAGATCATATAATAACTTATACTTTTTAAACATTCATATTATGTATCACTTATAGATTTGTTTTAATGCAGTGAAACGTCACTTTTAAAATGGATAATTATTGTAATACATTAATAATTTATTATACATATATACTAGTATTAAAACGATAATTTCATGAAAGTTTTTTTATCAAATATTGGTGTAGGTCACAGAATAAATGCGTCAAAGTCAGATTAAATATTGAAAAGGCAATATAACATGCATCCATAGACAGTCAAAAAATATTGACACAATCATTTATTGTTAACAAAGAGTCATTTACATATTTATTTTGGAAGTCTTAGAATCTATTTTATAATATTATATGTATACAAACTTGTGCACAAACAATTATTCATATGTGACTCTTATTGATTTCATATGGACTACGCTTGTAAATTTTCAACAAAGAAAATCATTTTATTAAAAAAAAATGTAAATGGAAAACTAAAAATAGCAATAAATAGCAATATTAAATTCATCTTAGGAGTAATTATTTTGATACTATTTTAACGTATGTAAGTTGTGTGCACGTCTTCTAAAACTGTTTCACTACTGACAGTTATTAAAACAATATTTTGCAAAAGCTTTCGGGTAGCCGAGTAATAGTAATAAACTGCATGCAGAATCGATAATAGTCGAAAATGTGGCAAAATATGCACTATTATGCTAAAAAAACAGTACTACAATTTATTAAACAACTCATTTTAAATGATGCATTAAGCCAGTAAGCACACCATTCACATCAATATTAAATAAACTTGAAAGGATTTTAATCTTTTTTGTATACGTTGAAATATCTTGTAAAATTTTGTTACTTGGACGCATTTGATATCACCTTGATCTGACAAATTAGACGATTTTAAAATTTAAATCTTAGCCGTCTCCAATTTAAGACAGCGACGCATTTTTGTTTAATCTCTCGTTCATTTTTGATCGCAAAAATCTATATAATAGAGTATTCTAATAAAGCAAAGGTCTATTATAAACAAATACTAATATACTATTAATATTACCAATACATACCAGTTTAATTATTTCAAGAAATTCATTAACTGCAGGAACAGAACTGAAATTAGCTTTAAATTGTGTTCGTGATGATCCAGAGACTTCATTTTGAGCAGTCCATGACACACTTTTTTTGTTTATATTGCTACAACAAAACAATTATAACGACATATCAAATACGTTTCAAAGTTTAAAAAATGTTAATAATGAAATAATGCTAAGTTGTCAATGAACGTTTATTAAATGACAATTAATTATTGATATATAATATTAACGTAAAAATAAAGAGATACTTTTTATAAGTAGCAATTTAAAATTCGATATATTCACTGAATTAAGAAATATGCAGCTCAAATTACATAAAAAATAAACAAATTTACGACATAGATGATACAAGCCACGTTTACTACTTTAAATATTTATAGTATTATAATAATATGATTAAATAGTTAGTTTTTAGGTTTACTGCTAAAATTAGCTATAGTTAAGTTAAGTTCATCAATTATCGTAAATTGTCGTTTCAAGTATCTATTTTCTGTTTTATGGATTCAGTGCTATTTTTAAATATTACACTTGAAATAACTTTTAAATGATTTCAAAAATGCTTTCCAGGTATATTTCGATGCTTACTGAATAAAAATGATAGCAAATAATATATGCTATCATTTTATTATAATATATAACAAGGCGGCCAAACTAATCTTATGTGTATTTTGACAACAGTAGTATACTTATTGCGTTTTTGACCCATAAACTTATTTATCGAAATAAAGTATTGTGTTCTTAACCCATTAACTTATTTATCCAAAAAAGCATATTTTTCACATTTTCAATTCACATTTGGCATATGTCACATTGCGTTCTTAACCC
>JAYRBW010043637.1:0-11547 GCA_036023295.1 Invenusta paracnida
CTCTTCAACCTTCGCTATTCACTCTTCAGTTAATACACTCCGAGAATCTATAAATAGATGCAGACAATAGTAATAGTCTGTTTATTTTTCAAGCCATCCAATTATATAAATAAGGCAATAGTTATTATTTTGTGAGCTATATTTCGATAGCGAAGTACATTGCTAGTCTTTGTTCCTTTTTAGAAAGAGTGGATAGTTTATATTGATAAAAAATATCAATTTATTAAAGTTATTATTTATTTTCCAACTTTTTGTTATTTATACTACATTTGTACTTTTACGGATAATTAATACGTCTGATTTTATTTATCATAGTTTAATAAACAAATGTGTAATAAATTGTGTGCCATGAACAAATGCTTAGACAGCTATTAAAAAAAACGAAACAAACAATATATGCACATAGTAGTTTAAACAAAATAATTTTCTTAAATCTGTAGCATGCACCAGTAAATCGCCAATAGATTATAGCAGCGTTTTAACTTGTTCCCGAGATAAAAGAAATCTCTCTTTAAAATCTCGATTTTCAAAGTTTGACCAATCTCTGAATACTCTTTGCCTACGAAAAATAAAGGGATCTAACAAGTCTTCGTCGTCACAATCGTCTAACATATTTGAACTGAAGAATGACTTAGGTACCCTTCAACTCTTTATTGAAAAGCGTGGGGGAATTCCCAATATCGATTACTCTTCAAATTCTTTGTGAAAGCCAAACTTGAATAGTAAACTTAATACTATTCACCCTTCAAAGTTTTCTTGCAAGTCAAACACTCTTCGCACTATTGTTTTATGCGAGGGGCCCCTGTTATCATGAACAGTATAATATATCAAGTATTATAGGAAAGACTCTTATCGATTGTAATGCGTCTCAAATATTTTACTTTAATACATTATAGTAGCTTTATATGATAATAACATAACATTTTAGTGGAATATACATTATATATATAATAGTTTTTTTAAAGTTAACTGAATACATTAAAATTAATGAATTATCAATCACTGACCGAAAAATAAATATAGATAATTAAATAACATACAACTACTAATTTTCCTATCCGTTTAAGGAAAACGTAATAGAGTACAAAGATTTTTCGTTGACGCTATTTTAAAATGCACCGCATTTTTTAAATTAATAAAAGTGGAAAGTTTTACTATCCTTCTTTAAAAAGGGAAGGTCCAAAGAATTAATCCCTTCAAATCTAGGATGAATGTAAGAATAAGTATCATCTCATTTTATTCAAGCAATATAGATTTCTGTCAAGAATTCACGCATAACGCTGTGGCCAACAGAACATAATGTTATTATACGATAGAATGTCAGATATTTTGGGGGATTAAATACTTGCATTTAGAATTAAATCACATGATAAGAAAATTGGGATCAACCGTACAGTATTCAAACCCTTTCAAATTATTCATCAAAACAGATTTTTATTTGAAAGTTAAATTACATATAGGTTGCTTGGCAACAGAATAGAATTGAGGAAGTTTTTAAAAAAATACCCGATAATTTATGCTTGTCACCCAAGGTGTCTTCTTAAAGTAGGCCTATTTCCCGATCACGGATCAAAAAGGGGGCCACAACAGTCCCAACTCAGCGTGACAAGACGCACACGATCCTCAAATCTTGGACCGATCAATAAGGTAGGCGCTGAGCTTGAGCGATTTAAAGAATTAGAACCGATGCTATTTTATTTCTAGTTCTATTAGAGAGATAGGATAAAACGGCAACACCTGGGTTGTCATGGCTGTCATATAAACAGTTAAATTGATTAAATATTCTATTAAGCCAAATTATGAAATACAATTTTATTATTGATTTGGTGAAAAATACAATTAAAAATACATCAATTTTGTCTTTTTTAACTATCGCACACAATAATTATCTGAAAGAGATCGTGATAATTTAGACTACAATCTTATGTTTTCAAGTTGTCCCCCAATTTGTTCAGATTTTACTAACCTATGTTTATACATGATATAATAAAATAAGCATCTATGGCTCCGATACGGAAAGTTGGGGTCATGGGTGGTCACTCACCATTCATCGAGGGTTCCGTGATAGCGGATGAGATATTCCAGAGAACTGTCGATGAGTTCCTTGCTGTGATAGCCGTTCTCAACGCCGATACCCTGCAGAGGTAGTCAGGGAGTCGGGCACTTTCATTAGTGACATCAGGATAAAATATTATCCAAGGTAGCGTAATATGTAGCCACAACGGCAGAAATGTAAGAGACAGAAGGGACAGGCTTATCCTTAGTCATCGATCAATAAGCGACCAATAAGATAGGACGGGGAAATCCATGAGCTATTTATAGACTGACGCATTTTATATTCAAAAGTGGACGAATGTATCATGATTCTCTACAGAGATCCTCATATCTTAGCTAAGGAGTAATTATTTTATTAAAATTTTATATATTATATTCGAAAGCTGAAGATATACATTTTTTAAATATGTTAACGAAAAACCTGTACTATTATATAGTTACTATTAAATTCAAACTGGCTTATTGTAGTTGTTTCCTTATGGAGTCACGTGATTTTGCGCAGCATTATGATTGGATGTCGGGTCTTACTATGTTGACGATGTTGCACATAATTTTGGCTTGTTGCTTCCCTTCTATTTTTATGGTAGCCAAAGAAATCACAGTAAAGGCCTATGCACACTGAACGCAGCGCGGCGCGGCGCGTCGAAAATGCAATCTACACTGAACGCGTCACTGTGCAGCAAAAATCGATACACTCTCCGCAGAAAATCTACATTTAAACAGAAAAGAAGGAGGACAGTATACTGAGTCAGTGAGCCATGTTTAATATTGATTTTTGACGCGCGTAAAGTTGAGAATTCTCATCATTGATTTTTGACGCTGCTTTCGGTGTGCATTTCCCCATAAGATTTAATGCTTTTTAACTTTTTTTACGGGCTGCGTTGAGTGTATCATAGGCCTTTAGTCTCGTTCGAGTGATAGACTAAACGGGCGCAGTCAACTTAACACATTAAACACCTGTTCGACAATATGGAACTGAGTATCTGGTTGCAAATTGGGTTAGCACTGTTGGACATGAAAAATGGAAATATATATAACTATCAATTCGTCAAAGTAAATATGTGGGCCAGTAGACACGCAGCAGATTTATTGTCAAGCCACTGTATTAGTATAAACTGTCTCTGAGTCTAAATAATACTTGGCTATTATTCTTACAGCACTCAGCTGACATAATTACACTCACAAATCATAAATTAATATATGTAAATGGTGATACCCAGCATATAATGTCCATTGCCTAGTATCTACAGACTCTTTTGATTGAGTAATGTAATACAAATTGATCGAAGTGTTACATTTAAATTTTGATTTCGAGTAATATGCATTTATCGTCATGTTAAATATATACATGTACCTCTATAGTGTTGTACTCCAAGAAAAGTTTTGAAATAAAATTGGTTGAGTTTTTTTATACTATACCACTGAGAATATCGGCAGGAATGTAACTAATGATTTTATTTACCTACATATCATTGCTTCGAAACTATAAATATAGTTCCTAAAGAAATATATATAAATAGCATAAAAATTACAACTGAGCTCAAAGCTAGGACTTTTCGCTGAAGTAGTTAACCAATCAGAAATCAGTTATGGCAGATAAAGTCCCACGACTTCACCACAAATAAATAACTTCAATAAACTAAAATAACAGTATAAAACCTATTAAATGATTGAATTGACTATAATTGGTGTTTTCTTTCATTCCTTTATCTCTGTAAGCTGTTTCTCTGACTTTTTATACAATATATACATTATAAGAGTTTTCTATTTTCATTTAAAAATATATAACTTATTTTAACTGAAAACAATTTTTGCGACATATTTATAATACAAACTTTAAAGATTTACCGATATATACAAAAAACGAGTGATGCATATTTTGCAATTCGACAATCCGCCAGTGAGATATCTAAGCAAATGTCTTAGAATGGCAAGAATCACCAATATTCATTTCACTTCTATTCTACTTATAGCTCTATAGTGACTCTCGATTGTGTAGTATGCATAATATAAAGACAACAGCTGACCTTGAGGTTGATCTCCGGATTGTCCATGACGAGAGTGGCCAGAGTGGGCACAAATATACCCGCATAACTCATGCCCATCACATAGAAGTCATTCTTTCTCAACTCGGGGAACTTGACGAAGAAGTCGACGAGAGCGTTGTAGTTGTCGCTGGTGGCCTGTGTGGTTAGGTCAGGAGAAGAAGATAGTTATATCAAGAATAATATAAGAGTGCTCCTCAGAGGTGACGGAATCGAATGAACACGTCGCGATAGGTTTCTTTAAACTAAAAAACGATATTTAATTCGATGTAACAACGTAAATCAGTGTTCCTTTCAATATACCGGGTTTCAAACTTGCATCAGCTTCGATATCGAAGGTGGAAAAATTTTTTTGATATCAACCGCTCGTTTTAAAAGACTTATAGTTACAAGTTTGCATTCTTGTGTAGCTAAATATTGGTAGAAACTATTCTTAAAGTGTACCTGGAATCTTTGCCATATTGTTTTATAAGTCGCTTTCTTGTGTTGTAAATCGCATAAAACACTTCGATAAGTAAACTACAAATAGTGTAGTATTCAAAAATAATACTATAAACCCGTATATGGTCAAAAATGAGACTTTCTGAAAGTAAAGCAATCGTTTTCCAAAATTTCAAAAGTATTTCTAAATCTTTGAAATGTTTCCAGTTTATTAATATAGAAAAATAGAATATTACTACTCATACAATATTTTGCACATAGCTAAATTTTGTCCTTTTATTCCATCCCATGCACGGATGCTTCGTGCAAAGTTTCAGCTTTTCATTATTTGTTTTAGAGCCAGTTTGCATTGGTGAACTAATTTAACTGAACTTTTCGTTCTCAAAGCCATTTAATTTATAAATCGCGGCCGTATTAGAACGCAAAGCTTTAAGAGCCTGAATCTTAAATAGAAATAACACAATACCAATTATTGATCGTTGGTAAAAAATATAAATTTTAAATCAATCACTTCATTAATCGATTTAAAGCTTGCGTAATAAATTTATTGATCTTTACTAAGGGTGTTCGTTTCAATGAGCGTTAACATAAACATGCTGTTTTCCTCATCTTTTATTGTCAATATTAACAAACACAATAAGCCGAATCAGTAAGTAATTTGGCAGGTCTGAAACTAAGAAAATATGCGAACAAATGGATAAATATCGGTGGCCTAATCCCCCGACTAACTATAGTTACCGTGTCATCGTCGCCAACATAGGGGACATCGTTGCTAACGTTGACAACATAGGTGAATCCCACACCAACTGGCGCGTCCCAGTACAACATGTTGGCTTTCTGAAAGGGCAGGCAGGTAGGCAGAAGAAGAAGCAGATAATTATGGGACCACACACACCGAAACACTGAGAAATAAACAGGCCTGGAGTGAAGTGACAGTGATTGCTTAGGTGATAGGAGATTCGCAAAACACTCAATCAAGGTCAAAATACACATTTATCGGTGGTACAAAGAAAGATTAAGTGCACGCATAATTACAATAAATAACAACCCCCTCCCCCCCCCCCAGGCACTTACTAATTATTTCAGTTTAAAAAGCAGCAAAATGGGAAAGTTAAAGCACTCTAAGCATCACTCGTGACCACCGATGGGTGGTCAGGTGACCAATATTCAATAGTTTGCACCCCAACGGGTGGTCACGTGACCAACCATTAAAATACGCTTCTTTTGTCAAAATTAAGCAAAACATACCTTTTTATGTATTATAAATAATCTCCCGAAATCGACATATATTTCGGTTACTGATTGATAATATGTAATAATTTACAAAGTACAATAAAACCAAGTTTTTTTACCACAAATAATTAGAAATCCTTGCATTGAAATTTAATCAATTTTTCCCAAAAATAGTATAAATATTTATTGTACCTATTTTTAATATAAAAATACTGCATCAGAATCTCACCGAACATTTGTCTTGTGATACATTGTCTTTATATACAGGAAAATTTGTATCTCTACTGTACTATGAAATATACATATTACAGGAAGGGGCTATGGAATCACAAAAAAGCCCAGCGTGGATAGGGCTTATGTCCTCGTCTTTGAACATAGCTTACTGACTCATTGAATCACATTATTGGCAATTACTTACAGCAAGCCAACTGCGCTACATGCAAATATGTATATAATTGAGGTCACAATTTGTCAAAAAATATAGCCTACCAGTGTGGACACTTCAATTCTAAAAATATCTATAATAACGAGAAAACGAAGATAAAAATAGTAGGCATATAGTTGCCACAAGAAAACTGTAAATGAAATTAGTCGATAAAGTAATTGAGGTAGAAAGATTAATGTTCAAAAATGGAATTATAGTCGGCCATGTACATGGCAATTATATAAAGCGGAATAATTAAAAAGATGACATGTAAACGACGATTCTATTTGCGTAAGAAATAGTTTTCTATGAAACAGGACCGCTAAAACAATCCCTAGCCTAGAACGGAAGGAGACAGCTGAAATGAACCTCTCCCCTTCTAGCCTGTCTTTCGAGAAGGAGAAGGGACTTAAATCTACCTACCTACCACTCGGTGGTAAATAGAATCATTCAGCCGACCAGCTGTGAGGAAGGAGCGATCACGACTTTAAATAATGTTATTACAGATGACACACAGAAAGTGGTACTAAAGTCCTCCCTGCATTCCGGGAACACAAGCTGGAGAATGTCTTACGAGAGTGATCTTGAGGAAATACATCGGTGGCTCACAGAAACACATTTTGGGGCTTCAATATGCCTGCCAACCTTGCCTGTGTGTGTATGATATAAAACGATAAAGTTGGATATCCAAAAAATAGGATTAGAAGGCGTTTACAAGCGTTTTATTAAACCTGTCGGCGTAAAACTTTGAAAAATATGCTTCACAGGTCTTACGAAATGTCTGCCCAATATCTGCCAATGAAATGTGCATTATTATGTCGACTAAGTATGTTCTGGGTATACAGATGGAGATAACCTTAAGTATAGGTGTGTGCCTAAGAGGTGACTTATATCAAAGATCCGTTTTGTGCATCATTAGAATTCGCATATTGACGAAAAATAAGTCATTTATGCAGTAAAATTGCCTTAAATTGCTGCAGTCAAACTCAGAATATAATACTAGTTATAATTATGACAAACGATATAAGCCAATGAGCAATATGTAAACTTGATATTTACGTATACTCGGTCAATTTTAAATACATAAATGTGATTTAATGAATGATTTTTAAATTATATCAACCTAGAAACAAGCAGTTTGTCACCATCGAATATAAGCTTTAATAATCTGCAAACACAGACATAGAAAAACAATTAATGTAAAATCTTTATAAATAATGTCTACTTTAATCCATAGAAAAAGAATTAGACTAACTAGAAAGCAAATTCCCTTGAATCCATGACAAGAGCAAATATTTCTACTCTGGAAAAAACGTCCGCTATTAACATTTAACATTTGACAGACAGGAAAGATCCCCTAAAACTCTCGATATCTCGATTGTTCAATTGGCTATTGAAAGACGGTTTTCACTGCTAGAATCTTCAAACAATTAAGGTTAAGGTCTTAATAAGATGTGTTTTGATGCAGACAGTATTTTTAATTGAAATTTTTTGTTAAATCTCCCCTAAACCAAGTTTTGTAGCGCTGTTAAGTATGCGTATCTGAACCAATTAATACTTCCGCATTGAGCTTGTTTTATTATTACAAGAATATTATGCACGGCGTTGTACAACAAAACAATTTATCTTATAATTTAAATAGTTTGATGCCGCGTTTACTTAGATGGGAAATTTCCTTTGGAGTAGTTATTGAATCGTTTCTATACAAATATAACTAAATCAGGGGAAACTGCCCATTAGTACAAGTCTCGGGGAGTACAGTTCAAAGTTTTTGCATCGAATAGAAAGTATATCTATCAAATGGCTGCATCGAGGTAACTATGCAGCTCTGGAGGAGTTCCTTCCTTACCAACGGGGTCATTTAAAGTCAAATATAGTGTCATTCTTGTAATTATTGCTCCGGTTGCTTAGTAACCGAGCTTTAAACTCTTTGAAATATATTCTTTTATTCTAATTAATGCTTCGCGTAATTTCTATGGCAACAACTTAGACATACCGTTTCTTCAGTGGCTTGAGTGTGGTCATGTCTCAAAATAACTGCCAATTATCTTCTCAACTTATTTATTACTCAGAATATATCGGCTGGCTGCAACAGTTCACTATTAATGAGACTATTACTCAATTTATTAAATCAATATATCTATGAACTATACAGCGTCAATATAAATTCTGGTTGGTCCAGACACATTTAACAAAATAGAACAATAGAAATTAATCAATATTAAATAGGATTTCCAATTAAAATGGTGAACACATTTACGGTTGTGATCGAGTTGCACAGCTTCAATAATTACAATAAATATATTTGAACTCATTTCAATACATTTCATAAAAAAACACAGAAAAAACTACAAAATAAAACCAATTTAGGATCAACAGTACTACCTACATGAAATAATGACAACGCCTGACAAGATAAAAATAGAATTTGGTGCATAAAACCATATTATATAGTACATCTATGTAATACTGATTAAATAACAATTAATAATAAAACTAAAATATATAACATGTAGACATAAATTTATGAAACTAATTATGCAATAATAACAATTATCATTTTACTATTGAAGTAATATAATTTATAAAATAAATGACAATATTCGATCACAATTTTATTTCTTAAAATTGTAGCGCAATTTTAGTGAGATAATCCCATCTATGACGTTTATAAAGTAGATAAAGCAAGTAGAATAGTTATTCAAATTTGAGTTTTGTATTAATTCAAAGATCAGCCCACCTTATTCCAGCTGTAATCGTTGTAGACAAGTGATCCACCTTCCATGACCTGAAAGTGCAAAATTCAATATCTCAAGGTCACAGATCAATTACGAGCACCCCAATATACAAATATACCTAGAATAGAGACTACCACATTTGATGGCTCAAATGAGGAATATTTAGAATAGTCAAACCTTTAGTTGTTAACATTAAAATCAAAGTATGTTATTTATAAATTAATTCTTATTTACGATCGGCCTACTTTCAGATTACTCTTCAGTAATATCTCACCTTAAATGGGCCATGTTCCAGGAATACTCCCTCCATACCACTACATCCTGGCCCTCCTGTCAACCACAGGATAACAGGATCCCTGCTTGGGGAGCTCTGGGATTGCATAAGCCAGTAGAAAAGACGAGTTCCATTTGTAGCATCAAGATAGCCAGCATAAGTCTTGAAGTTGGGCTGTTCCTTGAGTCCAGGAATATTGGTGACTAGATCCTCTTGGGGTGCTGCAAAGACTCGGATCAGTTGTAGCAGAGTGCAGGCAAGGACCAGCTGTGCTAGAATTCTCACCATATTTCTAGGATTAGATAAGTTTAATAAAATATATTTTTATTATTCAAATTTTGTTTAATTTAATACATATATGAAATTTAAAATTTCCTAGTATAATAATAACTGTATCTTTTATTTAAAAAAGATATTGGATAGCGAATATTAAATAATAGAAAAGCATAGCACCTTTGATATGAATTAAGAATTTATATAATATTATTAAATAACTATTTTAATGATATAAACCTAAAGGTGTTTTTATAAAAATAATTGATTGTTTTAGTATATGTATTAATGAGTAAATAATTTATAAATTTAATAAATAAAACAACCACTTTTTGGCAAAGTCATTAATATATTCACAATTGCAACCGGTTTTGGTACACAAGCTACCATTTTCAAGCAATAAGTGATCTAAATACTTGATACAAAGTAGACTAACTGAATGTATTATGTAACCAAAATTTCATTGAAGCAAGTTATGCAAAAAACAATTAAATATCTCTAATGTGAATAGTAGTACCAATATCAGATGTTTTACCCAATTGAATGTTAAGCTTGAATATTAATATTGAATACATAATATACAAAAGCTCTAAAGTACATAAATCATAGTAATATGGAGAAGTGTCTAGAACTTTAAAGCAGTTGCTGAAGGGGGTGTTATTATTACATTGAGTAAAATGCATGTCTAATTGATTGCGCTTATGTCCTATAACTCGACAATACAAAATTATTTTTGTTCTGCCAATGTACTCACATGTGTAGTTAGGGCAAGTAAAACAGTAAATAAAATTAGATTTGTGTACATTACTCTTTACAAATATATTTTGGTAATGCTAAGATGTTCTTACTTTTAACAGTTGTGAAAATAAAATTAATTCTAGAATTTATTTATTAAATTATGAAGAAAGAATCTATTTTTGGAATTTAATTATAAGTTAACAAATACATTATGCATAACTTGTGCTTATACTTTGATATAGTAGACATTGACTGTGTTACATGTGATTAAAATATTTTTATCATATTTCATTTAGTAATTCATTGAAATCCTTAGTACATATTCATTAAGGATTAAAAGGGCAAAAAGTATTAAAAATGTATTTCATACAATTTTGTTAATAAAATATCAGCAAGGAAATACCCAAATTGGTATTTGAGAATTATTTTAGTAATTATCTACTTATTAATTTAAAATATCATTTTTATAATATTTTAATTGTAAAATGCTTCTAAAACTTCTTAATATTTTATTATATGCATAGAACAATATAATTAAACATTAATTGTCTTAAAAATAATGCATGAAGACAAAGCTGGAGTGAATTGATTTTTAAGAATATTCAAGTTTAATTACTTTATCCTTATAATCCACAACCTAATTGATACATGCTTGATTATCAAATTTCTAAATTCCAATATAATATCAAATCTGACAAATTTATTTATTGACTTTTTATAACAATATTGTACATTTAGCTAAAACTAAAACATTCTCTTTGTCTTCTATTTTATTGTGTTACATTTGTGAAAAGTAAATATTTACAAATATATTTATGTCAGAAAATGTTTTGAAACATTTATTCTATTTAAATTTTGTAAAATAAAATTTGTTCATGATTTTTGAACACATTTTCTCTTTGGATAGTTTTGTAAAATCAATTTATCCCCATGCAGTTCTGTAAAAGTCAATAAAAATAACGCATAGGGAAATAATCTGCAAAGTAGGATCATAAATCACTGTGCATTCTGAAAAAATAATCAATATAGAAATTAGTATTTGAGTGGTTTATATAATACTTAATATTAGAATACATTTTATGAACTATATTTAAAAATAATTTTACCTTGAACAGTGAAAGTTAAATAAAATATTTAAATTGTAATAACCTATTATTAGTTTATAATTATATATTAAAAAGAATAAATAGATATACTAAATTCATGGTCCGTACGCTTTTTCAAGAATTTTTTTCCCTGACTTTTTTATGTACCAAATTTACTAATATACAAAAAAAATCGTCTACCAAAATTAATTTATTTATTTAAATAGTACTGTATACAGTG
>JAYRBW010043648.1:0-11546 GCA_036023295.1 Invenusta paracnida
TATAAAATATATTTACTAGGGGCCCATCAGGCTTTAAATTATAAAATATATTTACTAGGGGCCCATCAGGCTTTAAATTATAAAATATATTTACTAGGGGCCCATCAGGCTTTAAACTATAAAATATAATGACCAGGGGCCCATAAGTTATATAATATTATCAAAGGCGATTGGGGGCCCATACATAGGATATCGTGGGGCCCATACATTAATTTTAATTCTAAAAAGAATAAGAATTTGTATATTTATATGATAACATTATAATTTGTACAATATTATAAAACATTGAAAGCTAATAATAAGTACGATAATAATGAGATTTACTATAAATATTGTTTAGACACTTTTTTAGTGCTGTAAATCATTACGAATTCGCATGGGCAACTATTTACACCTATCTAGCTTTCTTTAAGAAAGAATATAATGACACCGAGTCTTTATTAAAGTAATTATTATTACTATTATGACAATTGACTCACATACACATGATAAACGTTATATAACTTCTTTCTCCTACACCCCTATACTTACGGAACCATCTTCCACACACTTCAGGTGGATGAGTTCGTCAGCGAACAGAAGGACAAGGAGTCTCGAATCTCGGAGTTGAAGCACAAAGCAGAACGCTTGAAGCGTGGAGGACAGACCGAAGCGATGGAAAAGATTGAGGGTATCATCATGCAACTGCAGAAAAAGTGGGTGCTACCGCATCTTTTTTCTCCATTTGACGAGTTGTTGTTCGGTGCAAATAATTATTAATTGTTATTCAACATTGTGCTTTTATATATGGAATTCATAGATTTTCTAATGCTAAGGTAACTGCAATCATGCCTCGAAAATGTTTAAAATAGCGTCAATCGATAAAGTTCGCCAAATTGAATAAGCCATAACGGGACAAGTTTAAAGTCAAATTATTTTTCACTAAATTTGATAGAAAAATATATACTTTTACAAACGATATGTGTTTACGCCGTTTAAAAAAAAATCTAAAAGAAGATAAATTATATAATATTGGTTTACTGTTTTTATGATTTTATGGTTTTTATGCAACAACAAAATTTATACCAGGGAAGGGGAACCGATATATAATTTTTAAATGTCACTCATTAGAAATATGTATAGTCTAAAACGAATAAATTAGTTTATATTACTGATTTTATAATATATATATGTTATAGATAGTTGGTAAGGGATTCAGTTATTATCTGGTACATTATTTAGGTTATAGTTTAAATATAAATCAATGAAAAACTCAATTTCTAAACTAAAAGATAAGTCCGATTTACAAAAACGAGTAAGCACACTGTTTTGAATATTGACTTACGACAATATTAAAGTCAACTACATATTAATACAACTAACTTATTTCTCCTTTATCTTTGCAGGTACGAGAACCTAGAAGAGGTGACGACAAAGAAAGTGAAAGAACTGGAGGACTGCCACGCCGTGCAGCGCTACCATCGTGAATGTGAGGAGGCTCGGGAGTGGATCGAGGAGAAGGAGACCATGCTGCAGACCGAGGACGTGGGGAAAGATCTGCCTACAGTGCAGAGGCTCCTTAGGAAGCACGATGCTCTGGAGAGGGATTTGGTGGCTTTGGGAGAGCGGGCCAAGGTGGGTCAAGGTCAATGATTGCTCGTCATTGTTTAATTGTCTGGACTTTTCTCCTATTTCTATACTTTAACTTTCTTAATGTGGACTCGTGTGAGTGTAATTTCATATATATTGCTCTGTACTATACTATATCACTTTTTTGTATTATAAGTATAAATGATTCCGTTTTAGTAAGTCAGTTGAACAAATTAGTAGAGATATTTTTTAAGTTTTGTTTTTTATTATAACCATTTTCCAACACAAAAAAGTTAAAACAATCAACAATAAATTCTAACATATTTCAATTCACAACGCGTTTCGAGACAACATTGTCTCCTTTTCAGGTACAATAAATATAGAATTGGCGAGTAATATTACATAATAATCCAGATTAATAAATTGATCAAGAAAAGATATTGAATACAAGGCGGGTTAAATAGTACGACACCTATTACATTACACCTGAACATGAAACACATAACACTCTTGGTACTAGGTGTCAAACTATTTAACCTGCACTGTATAGAATTTGGTTTTTCTTATTCAATTTATTAATCTGGACTATTATGTAATATTACTCGCCAATTATATATTTATTGTACCTACCTGAAAAGGAGACAATGTTATCTCGAAACGCTTTGTGAATTCAAATGTATTGACATGTTTTTTGTTGGTTGTTTCACGTTTTTGTTTTAAACATTATACTCTCTACCAAACTTTTATTATTTTCTAATTCATTTTAACCTAGAAATTTTCGAAATTGTATGTAAAAATTATTTTTAGATTGGTAACTTCAATTTTTATTAACTAATCTTTTGTTTCATATCTTTTTTTATCTTTTTTATTTGTCAGTAATTTTCTTTACTTCAAACATTAAGGAATATGTGGGCGCTTAAATATGTGGGCTATCTTATATAAATAGTAAATAATATTATCTGGAAATAAAAAATTCTGATAACTTGAGTTTTATTTAACATTTGTGATAGTTTTATTCTAACCGGTTAATAGTTCGCATATTTTAAATATGGCTACCTTTTGCAGTAAATAGTGTTAGTACATTGATGTCATACTAGCCTATAGCACAAGTAATAGTGAACAAAATAAGTTGTCGGTTCTTTTTAATTATAACATGCAAATACGATTTGGAAAAATGAGATAATTTACAACATACAAAAAAAAACCTTTTGATTTTTTGCAACAATGTAAAGTGTTTAACAATACAGCTTCTCCTACTGACCTAGGTCTTGGACGCCAAAGCGGCCGAGCTGACCACGAGTCATTCAGGGGAAGCTGAGGGCATTCTACGCCATCAGGAGGAGATGAACGATCGATGGAATGAGTTAACGACAGCCGCGGACAAACGGAAGACAAAACTACTGGACTCCATGGACTTGCACCGGTTTCTGGCGGATTTCCGGTCAGTGTGTTGCACATGCAGAGCTATAATTTTATGTAGAGACGATAAAGCATACAAAAAGTACATACTTCCTGTTGTAGATACATGACTAGTCAAACTTTCAAAAAATAAGTGTGTATTTATTATTATTAATAATTAATTTGGTGAATTTATTTTACAAAAATAATCTTTTTATCGACAATTCCATCATGGAGATCTCCCACCGATGTTTAAAATTGGACAAGTCATCTTCTATATAAATGATCTTCTGTTGTTGTCTCTAAAATTTCTTATAACTCCACAATTTTAACATGAAAATAATTTGGAAAGCATTCTTAAAATTTGCAAACTGCTCTATGTCTATAGTTCTAAATGGTGTACAACATAATGTAGTAGGGTACCTATGTAAAAATTAAAAATTGATTGATGCAAGAAATTGGATAAAAATGACTATATTTTGTAGTACAGCTCGAGTAATAAAACAATAACTTTCTTGTAAATAAGATTAAATCTGCAAAAAGTTCCCTGATTTCATTCAATTTTTTCTGTATATACATTTTCCGGGGTTGCTAGAGTTGATGTCTTATTTTACTAAATGTAATTGCGGTGATTATTTTATTTATAGTTTATCATATTGAGGTTTTAATTAGAGTTGCAAACTGCCGATTTGATGGCATTATCGAAATTGGATTTCTTTAACTTTCAATAAATTTCATAGTAAACGTATTTAGAAAATCGCATGGTTTCATTGAACATAACTTTATTATATTTTCGATGATAAAGATAAGATGTGATAGATTAAGTAATGCAGAGATTGATATTTAAGTTCAATTCATTGTTTAACATATTTCAAGAGTTATTTTCATTTCAGAAAGTAATTTGTAATACGAGTTATTCACATAATTAAGTGGGAACGATTACATTTTATCATCTTTTGGAATATTTTATCTGGAGTATGGCTTAACTAGATTCAAAATTATTAGTGCAAATAGTGCATTTAATGGATTGTATTAATCAGTCTTGTAGTTCTGCTATCAACATCATCCCGCATTGTCAGCCAGCTATATTCCGGCAACAGAACCAGGATGGTTTTATTAAACTCGGTGTACGTAAGGGAAGACTTTGAGAAAGAATATAACTCAACACATTTGTTACGCGTGGTTTATGTTACCATTGGAGCAGGCGAGAGGTGAATAAATCACTTAACGCAACATTTTAGTGGAATTTATTCTGTCGAATGATTTATTAGCCGCTTTGGCTAAACTCATTCAAGAGTATAAGCTGGCTAAAATATTTTTTAAAGTTTTCATGTTAAATATAACACAGCACAAATCTTTGAACGTGGAAAATTTTACCTATAAATCTTATTTCTTGATGATAGATAATAAAAAATCTACTTAAATGCAAGTAACTATAATTAATTCGATAGTAACATATAAATACTATTCGAAATATTCATTTTTATTACGTTTAATTCGTTCAATGATTCTGAGAATTGAATAAAATTAACTATTTATATTATTTCGAATTTTTCTCTACTGATTATTTTACGATTCAATAATGTGCAAATGTTAATAATCTTAAGTTACAAATAAATTCAATAATAAACTAATTTGACAGTGATAAAAAGTGAAAAAATATGTTAATTAACATTTTTGATTGTGAAATTATTTTATTTTATAAAGTTTATAATCAAAAAGTTTGTAAAACATATATTTATTTATACATTGGATTTTTAAAGGCAAATCATATAGTAGGAATGTTAAGTTTTTGTATTTACTAAGGAAATTAGTCTTGAAGTTCCATAGTAACGGAATTTCTATGTCTTATATAGTATGTTTTACAAGCGCTTCGCTGTTTATAACATTTTTATAGTGATAAAAATAATAATTATTTGTGTAAATAAAATTATTAATTATTTGAAAGTTATTTATTTATTTGAAGTTCAGATCATTTAAAAAAAACAATAAAAAGATAGAAAAGACACGAAAATTTGAAATATGTACATAAAACCATAATTTGAAAAAACTTATACGATTTTGGTTGAACCAGCTGAATTTTATAATCTTAAACCTACTAGCCGAATTCATTGTTTTATTGAAATGTAAACAGAACTTTAGACAGACTAAAATGTCATCTTATGAAATAAACGTTTTCAGAGATCTCAATTCTTGGATTGGCCAAATGAACTCTCTTATTACATCGGACGAATTAGCCAAAGACGTGACAGGGGCGGAGGCTCTCCTAGAACGCCATCGGGTAAGAAAGGGTTCTTCTTTCATTAGTGCTACTTAGGAACGTTTTATTTGATCCTTTCATTTTCAAAGTTATATATTTATCTGTGTTTTTTATATATGAGTTAAATTAATGATGAAGAACGAAGTACTTTTCATTATAAGTTTTCATTTGAAGAAGTAGGTTATCTATATCATTTACTAGATAATTCGGACATTCATATTTTAAAATTGTAACGTTCCATTTTCGTAATTTAATTCATGAAGTTATAAAACTATAATAATTTTTCTGTGTTTATTGATTTGCTACCTTAAAACTTCAAATAGAATTCGACCTTAAATTTGAACTTTTGCAGCAACATGAATATACATATACATGAAATATAAATGAATAATGTTCTGAAATTGCAACATCAAATTATAATTTAGTAAATATAATTTACAGTTCAAGAATAATAACAGCCAATTCGCGTAAAATAAATATAAGAAAAACTCACAATGTTGATTAAGAGAATTTATTGAAAACTACGACGTTTCAATAAATTCTCTTAATCAACATTGTGGGTTTTTTCTTATAATAATTTATAGTGGTTTATGAATTCTTTCTGAAAAATAATATTTTTGTGACAACATGTGTAAATAATTCTTTAAATGTTATTTACAGTATGTATAGACTAATATTTTCTACGTTTTAAAATTGGATTGACAAATAAAATATCTTGATATTTTTCAATATTAGCGCATACAACGCATGTAAATAAATGTATTTTCACTTGATTGAGTAGGTATCTTTATATGCTTACATTGCCCGTTATACATTCATGCACCATGTATTATAATAAATCTAATTTACTTGTATTTTCCTCCACGTATTCATTATAGTTTAAGCATATATCGTTCTTACTTATAGTTTTCTTCTTTTATAATTATAATACGTGTATTTGTATATAGTATCATATTGTACAATCTATGTATACATGTTAATTATAGTAAAAGGCCTTCAATAAATATATTTCCTTGCTATAATTATAATTTTTTGGAATAACAAGTTTCACTTAAAATAAGGAAAGCATTTAAGTATACTCTTCGACTTTTATTTAATCTATAACTTGAACAAAAAAGATAGATTTTTACATGGATTTCTAAACATTTTTAAATACATTTAAAATATATATATATAAAAAATTGTTTTGTGGATTTACTTTATCTCGATGCTATAAAACTAATTTAAAATTTTTAAAAATTAGTTACTTAATTTTTTGCAAAGAGTTTTACTTACCTCGTATACTTTTCTATGTTTCTAATGACTGCAATGTCTGATGATGGTTGATCTTTTTGAACTATTAAAAATTTAAGTACCTATATTTCATTATCTTTCTATACTACTTATAATCATGATCACTTCTTCCGTCACACCCTTCCACATCAATCCCGGCCAACACCGTCGCCCTTGCACCCCCAACCTCCATACCTACCTTCCCATTACCCACCCATCAACCACTAAAACTACAGGACCTAGCATCTGAGATAGGCAACAGATTCGGTGACTCCATGACTAGTTCACCCATCATCGAGGTAGTATAACGTGCCGCTTACGTCAGCTAAATACCGCCCACCCCTTCCCCATCTCGCCCTTCCAGCGTATCATTATCATGTCATCGCGCTCTCACATGGTCCGTGCGCGCGTCATGTTCAGTGTTCTGGCCTTGAATGCTGAACACCCCCTGCCCCCTTCCCCCACCTTTCCCTAATCGGTTCGTTTGTATTTGTTTGATGTCAATCTAGACCCAACAGCTATGTGTGTCATTATTCTGTGTACCTACGTTTATGATGTGTATGGTGTTCAATTTAGTAAAGTCATGCTCAGCAATGTTATACCCTTTAAATGCCCTCTCGATGCCAAAAAGACATGTTTTAGTCCGTAACTCTTGACTTATTTTAAGGGAATTTTCAATCCAACCTTTTGTAAAACTAATTACCGCGGTGCACTTTTTATATTTGAAAGAATACACTTTGTATCTTGGAAAATACCAAAGATCAAAATACAAGATTAGGACTTGCATGTGTTGTGGGAATTCAAAGAACTTATCGAAGAAAAGTAGAATTCTTCGAAGTCAAAAAATATAATTGTAGTACTTTTTTAATTTGTAAATTGAAGTTTATTTGCTCTCATCTGTTAAGGATAATTGAATGGGTATATTTTCTTAAAACATTTCTGTTAAACTTAAGATCAAGTAGTTTAACAAAAGATACATTTGTTTGATAATAATTTTTAACCTTTAAATGATTTAAACACAACAATTTGTGTGTTTACCTAAGATATGTGAACGTCTTACTTAATTATAATTTGAACGTGTATTATAGTGTTTGGTATATTATTTTATACATATACACAATACTAAACGCCTATTTAGTTTTTATTTGCGCTACATAAATCCAAATTTTGTCAACTTTATAGAGTTTCATTGTTTTATTATTTACGTATGTATTTAATATTCATAAATAACCATAATTATTAAAAACCGACTTTTTTATTTCATATGTGGAAAATTATATACGATTTTAGAATATTAATTGAATAGAAGTTATCAATATAACATAAATGTATTTCCAATATATAATTTAAAGTGTAACACATTCTTCAACAATTAACGATGACATAACTATCCGATCGTTTGTGTTCCATCATCCAATTATAATCTTACCTTAAAAGGCAGAATGACCTATCCTCCAAAAACCTATGAGATAATATATGTGTATTCGTTAGTGGCTTATTAAGATACCGAATGCAACGTACAAGGGGGTCCAACAGTGCGTAAGCGTAAATCCATTTGACAAACAATGTACTACTTGTATCAGTTAGTTGCTAGTAATATGTACCTATAGGAAAAAGATAAGCTACTTTTGATACAAAATCAGTCTAGTCAATCTATGTACTATACTACTGTGTAACAGGCGCGTTATACCAGGGACAACTAGAAAGGAATAACCTTTCTAGGTTCTTATTCCTTTCTAGTTGTCCCTGTCACTTACGTGGTAGAATTTACTTATCCGAAATTAGTTAGTTAAGAGATGCATGCTTGACTTGAAAGTTGTCGGATATATAGAATAGAAGAATCCTTATTTGGAAGTAGTCAGTTAGATTTTATGGAAATTGCAGTTTTGATTTTTTTAATACATTTAGTTAGATCATAGATTACCTACAATGAGTGTATGAATGGTTCTGCATTGTTTGACTTGTTACATTGTCTTTTCCCCAATGTATTCCCGCTGTGTTGTTATTTAAATGTTTAGAATATACTGAATAAGAATATTCAGTATAATATACAAACGTCGGCCAATGTATTATATGGAAGGCAATTGGTGTGTACCACTGATATTTCATATATTTATTTATCACACAGATTTATTGTACATATATACGTAAATATATTCTACATAATAATGCTTAAACTGTACAATTTGTTTTAAATCAGTAATGGTAAATCTTTGTTTTATAGGAAATTGACCAAATTCAAGTTGTGCTCCACTATTTAGCTATTGTCTGTTTTATCTATCTGTACCACTATCGTCTCCCCAAAATATGTGTATTTTTCTGCAAAAATGCGTGTTTTATTTTGTTTAAATAAGTTCCTACATATAGATAAAGGGATTATACTATTATTTTAATTTATTAATCGTTTTTCTATTAAATTAGTATAGAATATGACACTTTAATAGATTAATTGTTCATACATTATTTATCATTATTTATAGCTACATCATGGATATATATATATAATTTTTTTAATTAATATGTAATTTATTATATTAAAAATCTTCCTATAATTGATCTCCACAATCTGATCTTATAACATTAATCTGATGCTTAATTTTATCTTTATCAAATCTGTAATACTTTGAAAGACATTCCTTTATTGAGCGGCGAGCTTTTTGCTATTACTTATAGATAAAACGCCCATCTCTTCAACCTCTTACTCCTTATGTGATGACTCTGCTATGTGTTTATAGGAACATCGCACAGAGATCGATGCTAGATCTGGAACCTTCCAAAACTTCGAGACATTTGCCAAAGAATTACTAGAAGGAAGTCACTATGCCAGTGGGGAAGTGAAGGAGAAGTTGGAGCAGATTTCTGAAGCTCGAGAACAACTCAATGAGTAAGAGAAACACTTAGGGACAATCTTAGGTACAATCTTAGGGACACTAGAGACAATCAGTTCTTATAGATTTACTTTTCAGAACGAGAAATATTGAGGTTTTGGTGTGGATTTGAATAAGATTAATGTTTTATCAGAGACACTAATAATCATTTTAAGTTGCCTTATACCGTATGTGAATTGATCTATTTTTGAGGATTATTAGTCAATATTTGTAAACTAATAGCTTTATTTGAAAATTTTGTTAAATATCAGAATAATTTGATAATTGCTTTGCGTAAATGTATTTTTTGTAAAATTAAATTA
Organism: Invenusta paracnida; assembly: GCA_036023295.1. Lineage (NCBI taxonomy): Eukaryota > Metazoa > Platyhelminthes > Proseriata > Coelogynoporidae > Invenusta > Invenusta paracnida. The sequence goes on from JAYRBW010043648.1 coordinate 9,690, forward strand.
ATTAAACTAAATATAATATATTTATTTTATAGTGTTATATTTAAACTAATTGTCAACATTAAGACTCTTCTCTATTTTGAAATATGGCTTAATCTGAATATTGACAGGTGTTTTCAGACTATTCAAAATATATTTCCATCGCTTCAATGCTTATCAAAGTAAAACGCAAATCTACTCTAAATTATCAAAGCTTATAGTATAACGAACATACTTAATTTATATTTTATCAGACACATACTATATCCTAAGACATAACATTTATATTTCTCTTTTTAAAAATGTATATTTAGAGGCATAAGCAAGCTATAAACATATTATTTGAAAAATAGAATTTTCGGGGTAACCCTTTGTGATAAAACTGCTTGCCTCCCTACATATAATACAATCTTTACTTTTTTAGTGCGGTAATAATACTATGATATATTAAATAAAGTATACAAATATATATATTAATTTAAAAATCGTATGCAAATTTGAAAATTTATGTCGATTTCAACAAATCGAGATAAATATTTGATTACCCTTTTCTTTAGAGTTACTGCAGTCAAACTATATGAAGTCTTTGTTAAATTTCTATACAATTATAAGTTTTATAAGCTATCTTTTGATGATAGGTATTTCATGTAAAATCTGTTCAACTTAGAAATGTCTCCTCCCGCCGCTCTCCTCCTTTACCTCAGAAACTGGCTGAACCGTCGACAGAAGCTGGACCAGTGTCTGGAGTTGCAGCTCTATTTGCGTGACTGTGAACAGGCTGAAGACTGGATGAGCATTCGAGAGTCCTCTTTGGCAGGGGAGGCTGTGGACGACAACACGGTCGATGCGCTCATCAAGAAACATGAGGACTTCAACCGGGCGATCACGATGCAGGTTAGTGGATAGATTATGTCACTGTTTGGCTTCTGACTGTTTAGATATTGTGTAATGGAGAAGTAGTATATTGATGGGTGGTATTGTAAAGTTGAATTCTTGGAAATGTAAGTAGAATACAGGCGAATACAGCAGCTTTAGATTTGATAAGCAGGAATAAACTAGCCATCAAATTATACATACGTGATCATGATATGAATCCATAAATTACGATTTATATTGTCAATTATATTTTAAAGGAAGAAGCGGTAAGTGGCCATCTTATGCACGAAGTGTAATGAGCTAATTAGGTTATTGTAATCAATGTTATCCTTCTTCAGTCGATCCCTGATATTTCGCCTTCTTTTATAAACAGCCAGACTATAAAAGTAGGTTATATATTTTCTTATTGTATTCTTGTGTCTCTTTTTAACCTTTTTAGATTAACTAATAAATATGTTTGAGCTACTGTTTAGAGCCCACCTGCCCTAATTGAACATTAAATAGGTCCTTTAGAGCAGTTAAAATAACTCAATTAGTCCTTTGAATTAGTTAATGCAAATTACTTCATCAATGGCAGTATAGAAAAACTAACTATCTTGCGTAAGATGTTTAATAATTGTATTTTTCTTCTTGATTATTCTGTTTCCATTTTTGTATGCGATATTTGGTGCTGCTTGCACATATGTTATATATTATGTTTTGCTCTAAGTACTATATTCTGGTGTATTGTTCAAGAAGACATGCGAAAACTCAGTTAGTCAAATCGCTTATTAACCAGGAAAAGGAAAAAGCATGGAGGGAGTTTGCGGGCACTCTCAGTGGCTCGTCAAAGCTCGAGAAGGCTTGGAAGATACTGAAGGGGATTAACAGGGAAAAGATCGGAGGCTCTAATGTTGCCATCATTAAAGACGGAAAAATCATAAGTAGTGATAGAGAAAAGGCGGAACAGTATAACAAAATGTATGCCCAAGTCGCTAGTAGAATCAAATGCCCTAGGGACCGCAA
>JAYRBW010043659.1:0-11546 GCA_036023295.1 Invenusta paracnida
GATTAAGTCCATTTGTATCAATATAAATTTCCGGGTGCGGCCGACACTATTAGTTATTTATAACTAATATTATTCACACATAAATGAGTAACACAGAAAAAATATTGTTTTAATACTTTTACAAAAGCAGTAAACATAAAAAACAAAAAGTAATTTTTGGAAATATATACACAGATAATTTTAGTTAATTTTATTGCATCTTCTAACACCATACAAAATTTAGGAATGAAGAACAATTTAGTTGAGTACCCCTGCATATAAAACAGTATTATGTGTCAGGTATACTATAGTATTCTCTTGAATCGCGAAGGAGATACTGTAATATCCCGAGCGAAACAAGGGACATTATATCTCTTGAGTGAACGTAGAGAATGCTATAATATTCATAATATATACTAAATAGTAAGCGTTTATAGTTTATGTTTAGGTATTAGTTGTTTATACGTATATATATGTATGTAATTTCTCGGGGACATTGATTCCTGGAAAATATTGCATTGATTATTTGTGTTCTTTTTCAAAGATACTAGGGTATATGTACATATATATATATGCAGACTGCGACAGGCTTTATGCCTAGAATAATTCATTCATAGAAACACATTATAATATATTATATAACTCGTATAATTTTCGCGACATATTTAAAGTTGTATTCAATAGATAACCTATGTGACTGTGAGTATTGTTTATATAATTCCTTTATTTAAATATAATTATAATATTGATATATTGTATTATATGTATATAATTCAGTACATTTTGACAGATATTTGAAAATATCATAAAATTCTCTTTTTATATTCTTTTTTTATTAACGAAGTAAGATTTAAAATAGATAAATATATAGGATTCGGAAAAAATGTTTGCATATGTTTTTTGCATGTCATTTTACATAGATAAAGCAGGAATATTTTGTCAGAGCCACCAACTGAAAACTACTTAGAATTCTGAAATAATGTTTCATTTATCTTCGAGAGATATTTAAATTCTATCTCCGAGCCAATGTTTGTTTTAACAGATTTAAAAGTTTCTGAAATATACAGGTTGAAATATATAGTTTTTACTTTGAAAACGCATCAACCGACCTTCTAACGCCTTCGTTTACCAAAACCGAAATTACACTTTTACAGGCGCGTGCTCTTCTTTCTTTGTTGTTTTATTTAAGATCTGCCATAAATGTTCATAATATTTCTCTTTTAATGTTTTTAATCAAATAATTATTTATTTAAATCAATGTTTTGTAAGCTTTTATAATATACATAATACTAGTTAAGATATTAGATGCTATCAACTTACAGATAGATTAGAAATGTTTAAGTTTCATAGAAATACTTTGATATTCTTCCTACTTCCAATTAGTATCGTGTATAACTGAACATATTTAAGTGCAATATGTTATTCTCAATTTAGGTGGACAAGGTCACCCCACCAAAAATACTATGCGCCTTCTATCCCAAGACTGCTCGTGACGGTGAAATTATTGTACTAAAGTGTATAACAAAGGGAAAGATTCATGAAGGCAGATATGTTCGTTTGGTTCTTAGAGAGGCTGAATTTCTGACTTTGTGTGAATTTCAAGTTTATATAGTATAACGTAAGATTAATACTATATCTATTTATATATATTAAAAATAATGCATTAATCATAAAGTAGTAATACACAGAGTTTTATTTCTTATTGATTCTGTATTATGCAGTTTAATAATACTATTGAGTGACCCATAATATTTTGCAAAATACTGTTTAATGTAGTAAAACAGTTTTAAATATAAATGTAATCAATTATATTTTACATACAAATTACGTATGTATATATTAAATTTGCTTGAATAGAAGTATTTACTCTTAAAATTAATGTTTTAAATATATATAATACTACTTCTAGTGTACCTATTTACATAAACGATTCTAAAATTAAAAATATAATCATCTTACTTAAACAATATGATGTACTATCTTAAAACGTACCCAAATATATTTTAATTTAACACAGCGATTCCCTAGACAATTCTACAATTTCACTCAATAGAATTTCGAATTTAAAATTTTACAATTTACAAAATTTTTACTACAATTTTTGCACACAGTAGTGCAAACTAGCGGCTGTGTTAACTTTTGTATTTTTGTTCTTGTTTGAAATAATAATAATATTAGGTAATACAAATTTATCAATATCTTGTGAAAAGCCTAGAATTCAATGACGGTTAGCGTTAAATTGTAAATAGAACATAAAGTTCTGGTCGTTCATTCTCACAAGCAACGGATGAAAATTTTGAAAGAGTAACATAATTATTTGGAAATAATTCTTCTACTCTTTTAAATTCATTTTTTCTCAATAAAATTCCTAAACGACCGTACACTACATCATAAGGCAGAAAGACTCTTCTCTTGAAAAGTCTGTAATAGTTCAATTCCCTTAAAGACAAGGACGTGTGTGCGTTGTGCTAGATGGTGACTGTTCAAGATTAGCTTTTCAAATTGTCAGTGACAAATTCTACATTATCAACGCCTCTACATTATCAAGTTTCATGATGATTACCTATTCCACGTACTTTAATCAGGCGATTCTGTGAATGTAGAGACATACGTATTATTACAACAACTCAGCAGCTACGGCGAAGCAATAAACATCAATTATGCAGACAACGCGCCGCGACCACACATCGCAGTTTTAAAGTTTTTATGATCTAATGGATGCAATGTCTATATTCTTTGGATTTATTTTTCTGGGTTGATATATGTTTCGAACTATGAAAATTAAAGAGAAGATATTATAAATTTAACATTAAATATTGAAAACATCGAAGACATTTTTGAAAATTTCATGTGCCGGAATTTGTCCCGCTTTAAATTTAACAGAGGTGTCCGCCTGATTTCCGATTTACTGAAATTTTTTGCTGCTGATGGTATAATATTTTCTGTGTATATTAAAAAAATAGAGTATATTTTGAGACCCAATACATTGTTATTGTTGTTAGTAAGTTATTGAATTGCATTACATCGCATTGCATTGCATTGCATTGTATGATTTTATATGAATAATCTATTTTATTCAAAATGTTTCCTACTTCTACTTTCAAAACGTGGTTTTTACGGAAGACACAATATTCATACAATTTATTTATTAAGACATGTTACTAGGCAAATTATGTAGAATGAAAGCGAAACAAACCGTGCGATTAATACTTTTATTGAAAAATGTTTGTTGGAAAATACAACAAATATAAATTTAAAAAGATGTCTATAAATTTTTATATATATTTATTTTGAAAAAATGGGTATGTAAAATATTTTATTTAATTAACGTATATTAGAATACAAAATAATTATTAGTGTGTTGTATTAATAAAAGTCCAAGCATTTAATATAATTTGATAATTTTTTAAAGCACATCATTTTCGAGCACATTAGCAGCTTACATAATATATAAATTAGACATTAATTGCGTTTAATGAAAGATAATTTGAAACTTTTGAAGCCTCGTGCACATTTTTGAGTAACTGTAATATTTACTATGTCAACTTTGTACAACATGCTAGCTACTTTTTATATTTTATTAAGGTTTAATTCGTTATAATATTAAAAACTGTATAGATTAAATTATGATGGAATTTTAACAAAATGTATTATGTTAATCTCATATTTTTTAGGTATAGTCTTAAAGTACTTAATAATAAAACTAAAGGTATCGAATTTTAAAAATTATTACTATTTAATTTGGCTATTAATTTAACAAATTAAAATTTTTAAAACTCTTATAGATAATTTATGCTAGCCCCATAGATCTTTCGTGAAATATATGCTATATATACTATTAATTATAAACATCACAAAAAGTGTTTATGTACTAACTTATTACTCTGGTTAATGATGCTTTTAGTGTGATTTGGATTCCGCCAGCAGATTTGTCAGTACCTGATAGCTCAGTTGGTAGAGCGTTGGGCATGTAAATCAAAGGTCGTGGGTTCGAATTCCACTCCGAGCAGAGTTTTCCAAAGTTGTGCTTATTTGATTGTAATAAATACTATAATATTGATGTATTGATGATAATGTTATATATTAATATATAACATGCTGTATAATATGCATTTCAGCTACTGTAAATGCTTTAAGCCGAAATGCCAGTCAATAAATCACACAGAAAGCATGAAAATTTAAGGAGAATAAAAATGTTAACGGATTCAAAAAAGACTCAACATGTGCACTTTTTCATCTAAAAAGTCAAATATACATGCAACATATTATTTTAAAACAAAAAATATTTCATTTTTCTTCTTATGTACATAAATGAGTAGCGAAATGCTTGGATGTGTCATGTTGGTATTTGGTTATCTTACTATTTGACTACCTTCCTGCTATCAACAAAATAAAATATCTGTTAATAGTGTCTTGATTTCTTAATATTGTCAATTTAAGATCAATGCATGATATAATTATGTGTCAACTAAAATAGGGACATAAAAGTGTTTATAGAGGTTTTCATTGCATTTTTAGTATATTTGCAACGGTTCGCAATAAGCTAAACATAAATTTGAGAATGATTTTATTTCTAAAAGATAATGGATAATTAATGCTCACTTAAATAGGAATCAGTAAATAAAAAGATGCAGTTTGAAGTTGGAATAAGAAATGTGAATGTTTTTCTAAATTGTCAAATACGGCTGAAAATTTAATTATGTTAATTAATTTCTAAGTATCACTCTATTTAGCATCAAAAGGGTAAACAACCTGGTTTAGAACTGATCGACAATAATTTATATTAATATTTTTATTTAAGCGTTGCATATATCTCTATTAATGTTGGATTTTATTGGGTATCAATCGATTCTTAAACTCGTTTATTGGCATCCTTGTTTTAGTTATAATTTTTATATGATATGTGGTAAATACAATATTCAACATAAAACAATGTAAAAAAGGAAAGCCAACAAATGAACCCGAAGATAAAACGTTTAATTAACGTAAATGACGTAGTTCAACTATTGATGAACTGGATCATATAAAAAGACGTCAATAATTATAAGTTGACAGGCTAAGTTAGGGCTATATAATATACTAACCCATAAATTTTGTATTAAGTTCACAAAAATAAGTACACCAAAATTCTGAAAAAATATAATGCATGAAGTCAAGAACTACTTTGTAATTTGATACGTCATATATCACATAAAATAGTAAAATTAATTTTTGGTAATTTTTGTGAACTTATTTTGTGAGTTGCATATATCGTACATATTGGTAGTCAGTTTTAAATAACATTATTATTCACCTTTATTCATACTTTTCATCTTTATATATGTGTTTATACACCTGTGTCTTATATTATTTTAACGTTTTGTCCTTGAGCTCTTTTTTGGATTTAATTTCTGCAACGCTACCTTTTTTGCTTTGTTAATAATAATAATAATTCTTCATCGAAATTTATCCCTTTCACCCTTTCACCAGTCATCAAGCCTTTAACCCAAAGATACTAAATCATTCTTCAGTATCTTTGAATTTACCCAATAAGCTTTCATGGTTTCAGGGCCATACAATTTCGCTGTACCTGGATGTAGCCTATTTAGTGTTAATTCAAATAATTATCAATGTTTTCATTTTCATTTTTGCTAAAAGCTCAACAATTTATTAATTCATTATTAATTACTTATCAATTACTCTTATCTAATCAATGAAAAATAACTAATTAGACCTGTCACTAAAATAATGCAATATGTAAATTAATATTTTCAATTATAATGTACTAATTTTTACCGAGATAGCTATGAATTATTGTTCAACACTTTCATTAAATTAAATTAAATTAAATAAAATGCATACGTCGGATGCTGCATACATAACTGTTCAAAGAGACATATTGCTAATAAAGGTTTCAGTTAAAAGTAGAATGTAAAAAAAAAATGTAGACAACTTTTAGAATATCATTTATAAATTTGTAAATTTTGTAAGGGTGGAATAATTAACAAAACACGACACTTTAAAAAAACTAACAGTGACAACCAAAGATACTAAGCAATGACATTCTTTAGTATCCTTGGTGATAACTGTTGCTATTCTTACTCAGCTATGCTTTAAAAAAAAAGTTCAATAATGCAAAAATATAGTTATAAAGAGAAATGCAGTATCCTGTATAAAGGACACTGTATCATTGAGTATTGAACATATATGAGTATATATAAGACGATACAGAAGTCGAGCGTCAGAAATTAGCTTGAGAGATGCTAACAGCTCTAGTAATTAATGCTAAACAGAATAAGCCTATTTTTGACCGCTAATAAATCAGATTAAAAATCATTACAAAGTTCATTTTTGGTTTCAGCGTAATTGGCAAGCGCTAAGGAACGAAATGCATCTAGAACTTTCGAAAATATTTCTATATGTAGATACTTTTTAAAGGGGGATGATTTCGATGTTTTTTTATTATTATTGTCAAAATAAAAACGACAGCGTTGCAAAAAAGTCAAGAAACGGACTCCTCAAAAACAAAACATTCCAATTATATTGATAATAAGTAGTAAATTCATTTAAAAACTGATATAAAAAGAGCACCAAGATATAATATTGTTACATTGCTTGTCGTTAAAACTGCATCAACACATAGATCATATAGTTACATGCAAGTTAGTACTAAAAACGGAAAATTCATGTAAATAATAGAACAAAAAATATAAATATATTCTTGACAATACGTATATTTTAGTAAACTATTATTTGTATACAATCTTTCTGTTAAATCATTAGTGGGACGTCCCTCGATCCGGATTGTCAGCTATCAAAGATGAATTGAACCGGTTAGGTCCTATTGGGATTTCACATGAAAGTTGCACTGACCTTATTTCGGTTCCGTTTCCTTCCCCCGAAGAAACAGCTAGCTTCGTCCTTCGGAATATTTTCAATTGCGTACTCTTGAACCTACTCCTTTGCCTTCTGGAATTTCTGTGAATAGCATATTATATCCTTTACCAATTGGTATGTTGCCGGACTATATATGGATGCTATAGCATAAGAAACTAAATTTCCTTAATTGCTGTCAAAAATCTTTTTGAACACGTTCTTTGTGTATCTTATCGAGACGAGTTTTTTTAGAGGATCCTTGGTTGACATATTATGTTGAGTAAAGCGGATATACACATAGTCTCAAGTCTGTCCTCGTCATTCGCGGTGGTACACCATATATCGACATCGTAGAGCAAGCTTGGTAGAATTTCTTTTGTAAACAATTTGGTATTTGTGCTTAATTGCATCTTTGCTTGCACTACAGGTGTTAGCAAAGCTAGCTTCCTTCATTAACTTTTGATCCGGTTTACTATCTCGTTCTTGAAACTTCCATCGCTACTTATGATTTGTCCTAATAACAGCAGAAGCTTGTTACGTATTCGAGAATATCCCCATTTAATTTAACTGGTTCAGGTAGATAGTTCTACTTCTGCACTATCTTCTTACTCAAAATACATATTATCAGCATAGTGTAAGACGTGTAAGTGTCTTTTTACATATCGCGTTGTTCTTTACTTCACCACTTTTCATTGTAATGGGAGGCCAAATCATTAGTAAATTTATTAACTACTACTTATAAAATAGAAGTACTCTAAGTACAAGTTTACAATTTTATAATATATAAATTAAAAATTTTACGCTGCCCAATAGTAATATTTCCCTTTTGAAATGAATCAATATGTTGCCGTCAAAGAATTAATGTTAAACAGGCAAGTTTATCTCTAATTACATAATTATTCAATTTCTATGGCTGTTTAATTATCCTATCTGTGGCTGAAACTCTATCTATCAATTATATATACCTATTATGCAATATCTATTAATTAACATTCAAACATTTAAAATAGAATATCATATTGATTATATATTCCATTTATCTCAATTATTTAAATAATATCATATATAATAAATGACTAGGTATTTATCCACTATAATATTTCATTTACATGACTTCAATACCTACAATTTAAATTATTATTTGCACAGTTCTCTCATCTATTAATTTACTTTACTTAATGCTTTAATATAAGTGCAATATTCCAAGGAAAATTTATTCATTAAAAGAATAATAGGATTAACTCTAGTCAAAGTAAATACTACCATAGGTGCAAGTTTGCAAAATAACCGAAAGAAATGCTTAAAACTGCTATTTCTAGTAAGACAACATCGGCGACAACGGACACTGTGCAAGACATAAACTTCAACAAGTACAAATATGTGGACGATATGGATACTCCGGTAGAAAAACTACCACTTCACACCGATTGGGTGGAACAAGCTGTTTCCGACTGGCAAGGAGGAAATGCCGAAATTGCTCGTCGATTTGAGGTTGTTGACAATACGGTTAAGGAATTCATAAAATATGCGAAATATCGAGTAGATGAACATATTGGGGCATTTCAAGATACATTCGGGCGTGTGTCCGGCTTTGTCCTTTTGGTCCGTGTTATGCTTGCCATATTTGACAAAGCACTATGGAAGAAAAAGTTTGTTCAGTCCATCGCCTTTGCCTTCCCTGTCCTAACGATAATAATATTGTATGTTGCAATATTTTATAAACGCATGGCTGTGGTAACGATTGAACCGTCTATAATCTGGGAGTCTAAAGGTATGCTTGTGTGTACAGTTGGCTCGAGCTTTATACTGGGTAAAATGTTACTAATATTCATGTACCGGACTCTTCACAATAAGTGTATGAGCATTAGGAAAAAGAAAATCATCCGACCAGAAGATCTTGGATCGAATCCTAATGTAAAATATTATGACAGTTTAATTATACAATTCATTATTAACGTAATTGTAAAGAAACTTCAACCACGATACCTTGAGAAAGGTAAGAAAATTGCAAGGATCATTGATAACATATTCTTCTTAGTACTACACTTTATAATGATAGCACTAGTATTATTTGTTTATCACCACTTCAGCGCCAGTGGCAGTAGTTATGTAGGATTTTTGATTTTATGCTCCATATGTATTCTGGCATCCAACAATATTGCCAGAATTCTCTTTACTCAAGTAATCTCCTTGATTACGGTAATTTTAATTATTATGCTATTTTTTATGGGAACCAAATGTGGTCGTGGTTTGGTAGAGTTTTGTTATTCACCTTCAATGCTCTTTGATCAAGATTTTTTGGTTTTTAATAAAGAATTAATGGGAATTAAATCGGAACTTACATGGACTTTACTTATTAATACATTCTTTTCACAATTATTTATGGTGATGTTCCATACTAAAATGCATATTCAACTTATTCGTCTGGCATCATATACCTTTAAATTTCTCACTTTTACGTCAGCCATTCCATCGATACTTGGATTCATTGTCATGGTTTGTCCAACTGCTGCCTTGACTGTATTTATTGAAACTTTTATCGAACAGCTAACAAGGCATGAGATTTTCTTTATCTGCGTAGCTGCTCAAAATGCGCTAACATTCCTAAATACTTATATGTTAGATCAAAATTCGTTAGGCACTTATCACATCTACAAAAGGGTCATCGGCACTAGCTCAATTATATCCATATTTTTATCTCTTTTGGTATCCAGATTATTATACCCAGAAGTCAAGCAGCCTGTATCTATAGTTACGTTAATTTCATTCAAAGTAAAGCGAATTGAAAAGAAAACAGTCGCCCAAGCCTTTTTCATCGGAGCCCTACTTTCAGTAAAAATAAATATTATTACTATTATAATATCATTTGCAAGCACAACCCTAGAATACAGTGGCTCTAAATTTATTGATATTCTAGATCGTCTTCTGTTGTGCTCCTTTAAAGATCCCAATATCACGATTACCAATCTATTATCCGGAGTGTTTGCCATCATATTTATGATTACCGGATTGCCTTACATTGAAAGTGTTATCTGCGCTCGATTCTTTTTTAAAACATTTCTGTCCAGGCGACAGGAGATTCTTGATCTCTTCACCGAGATGCATATTAGTGCTCGTTATAGAGCCGAAAACTGGACAAGGCACTGCGGATCAGTGTATCAGTTGGAAAATCACATTTACTTTGTTGACCATCAAGAAAATGTAAAAATTAAAACTCCTGGCGTAATACTGAATAAGCAGTATGAGATCATCATTTTGTCAATATTAATGAATAGTTCGGGAATATCGATAAAATTGTTATTGATCGCGCTAACGACGGTTACTTTACATGCACGTCAGTCATTAATTTGGAGCATGCATATACGAGTATGGTTTGGATCATTCCTTAGCAGTCTCTTCACAGGATGTCTAATGGGCTGCATTACTACAGTTGCAGAGTAAATCAGGTTGGTCCCAAACATTTTCTATGTACGATTATTTCAATTATTATAAATGTTTTTGGTTACACTTTAATAAGTATTATTTTTAGCTTAACATTTTGATTCAATTGTTTTAATTTATATATTTAGGTATATATGATATTTACAACTATATTTTACCACTTTATAAAATGACTACTTTAAACGAGTATGAGTGATTATAATATGAAATGCGAAAACTGTTCTAAATCAAAGAGCTCCTCCAATTTATTTTTGAATTAATAAACAAATCCTTGATACAGTCTAATTAATTTCTATAAACAATAAGTTACTTTATATAAAGTGTAAGTATAATTGTTTACTCTGTTTACTCTGTTTACCCGGTGTTAACACCGCAATTATAAAATTTGGCGCGGTCTACTTTAGATAATCGTCCATCTGGTAGAACACGCACTGTTGATAACTATTCAAGATCATATATGGGTCAGGTAGTTTAATACAATTATTTGCAGTCGAGTAGATAAAATCAGCAACTTCATCAGTGTATATTTATACGTAGTACTTTCAACAATACCAAAACTGTGACAATTTGTCTATAAAACCCACCACTCGCTTTCAAAACTTGCTACTGTTTTAGAGGAAGTAGCTCGACAAATATGCCTATTTGCTCTCCAGTCATGAAATTCGTCTAATTATAATTATTGTAGTAAATGGTTACCTATCTTGTTTGTTTAGGTTGTTTATTTGTTTTTAAATCTAATTATATTTGGCCTTCTAAACCTTTCAACATCTCGTTGAACATTAAGTATATTTAATTCAAGTAAAAAATTCATGTTAAATTGTTTACACCACATTTAAAGTCGAAAATAATTGTTAACCCTATAGGGGTAAGAATTTAGTAAGCCATAGTTATCTATATTTTGAGTCTTATTATACTTCACCATTAGTACCTATATATTAGAAATTACAGCATTAAACGATATTATAAAAAATTTAAAATATATTTAGTCGTTGTTTACAAATATATTTATATTACACTTTTCACTAAAATTTTAAAGTATAGGTACAGTTTACCCCGGGTGTCTACTTCGGAGTCTACTAGAGTGTTAGTGTTAACTCAACACGACTTTCTATCTGGTGTAAAACTGAAGGCTTAATAGTAGTAGTAATGGGGTACTACGAAACCAATCACGATCGAGTACGGCCAGCCAATGATAGAACAGGAAGAGTATATAAACTCCTAAATGATTCCTAAAAGTATGCTAAAAGTTCCCTACCGGTATGCTAAAAATA
>JAYRBW010043670.1:0-32431 GCA_036023295.1 Invenusta paracnida
GGCTCATCATTGATTACTTTATTTCGAATTATAAAATTTAGTATAAACTTTTGCTTAGTTTATAACTATATAATATAAAATGCTAGATAGAGTAATTACACATTGGAATTACTCCATGCAATACAATACATATAATTCAATATCAATGTAGAAAAACACAGCAATTTAATAATAATAAAGCGAATAAAAATATCAGAAGTCGTAACAGGTGCAAAATGTGCAAAAAATATGCAGAGAATCAAAATATCTCACAATTTTTTGGATAAAAAAAAAGAGAAACATGAAGAACAAGTATATAAGCATAAAGGAGTGAAAAAGTAGAGCTAGTAAAAAGTGGTTTACAAAGTGGGGTTTAAAGTTCTAGGGCAGAAGATGGTTTTCAGATTTGAATCAGAAGTACAAAATGGTAAAATAGTCCCATTGTATTAAAAAGAACAAATAGATTTTAAGTTTTGAACCTGTAATTGTAATTAGAATGTTTAAAAGGAATAAACGAAGAACATAATATAAATGATTTTATACGAATTTATTATTTGCATACAAAAATAAGGATAAAGTCGATGAGTCCAAATGAAACTGTCATGTCATGCAGGATTCAATGTTATATTTAATAGAATAAATGAACCACGACTATGAGTCGAAAAACAATAATATTTTAATGATCTAAGAAACTGAAACTTACACCCTTTTGAAAGTAATGCTTTAAATAAAAAGCTGATATATATTAGTAAGAGAAACTTTTTTTCATATAGAGTAATGATTATACAAAGTGTGTTCACTCTTATCGATTTCATATACATACAGACGCTGTAAATCGTCGTATATAAAAAATCTTTTATTTTTATAAATTTGATGTAAATGAGAAGGTAAAAAGTAGTATTAAATATTTTGATTAAATTAATTTTAACAACAAATATATATATTCATACAATTTTAACATGCCTAAGTTGTCTATAATAAATAATTTATTGTCTTTATATCTCAAACTTTTTTACTACATACAGGATTTAATTGCTCTCCGTTTTTAAAACAATAATTTGCATAAGCTCTTACGTAGGAAAATAGTAGTATTGAACTGCATGCAGAATTTAAAAAAGAATTACTCTATGTTTAAAACAGTGTACTATATCATTACTGAAAAAGTATTAAATCGTTAATATTATCATTTGAATTTATAAAAAGTGTTTCTCCGACTGACAACTTCAAATATTTTAAAATATAAAATTAATATTGGCGTAAATATATATATATTAATAATACATTATAATAATAAAATGTTATAAAATATTGTTCATGTATTAAAATCATTGAGTCTTAAATGTCACAAAAATTGTTTCCTTGATATTGTATTTGAATTGAATTGTATATAAACTGTTTGAGGAATACTACTGTCTATTAATTTTAAATTATTCCTCATATTAAAACAAGTTGTAATGTTTTGTTATATGTAAAGTTACACGAGGAAAGATTAATTTTGGTCATGTAGAGATACTTAATTATGCGTCAACCGTCCTATTACAATATTTTTTCTTGGGGTGCTCCTTCGTATCTATATTAGGAAAAATCCAATATGCAGAATAGCCAAGTAATTCGACATCAGTTTCTTCCTCGTTTTTTGAAGAAATTATTCAATCAGACATTTTGGAAATCGATTATATTAGAAAACCAGCTGCATATAACTAATTTTATTGCAGAATTCATTTTTTTTCAGATCATATATTCTAATTGGAATGTTTTTTGTCAAACTGCAAATGTATGCATTCCAACTCAGTCAAGTAAACACTTCACAAATGATAATGAAAGGAGTTATCCGTTAATTTCTAACATACGACATGATTTAATTCAGCTTTTATAATAAAAATTTATAAGTTTTACCCTGTGGCTTAATTAGACGTTTATAATGTCTTTATGCCACAAAATTTGTCAACAAATATATTTGATGTTTTATTATACATTATCACAAATTAAATAATTTTCAAAATATTTTGACAAACGTAAATCAAGTAAGATTAGAGGGGTTTTAAAGCTGATTGAATTTACTACATACATATATCAGTCATCTTCCTCAAAAAACTTTCGCTCATACTTTTTGGCAATAGATACTCTTCCCTGGACAAAAGATTTAAAATTAATTATTCGCTCATTACTAATTAATTATACCGTGACATCCCGCTTCGCCTAGCTGATTCAATTGGGTTCACTTCGCTTAGTTGCATCCCATCCTCCGACATTCAGTTTTTTTAGAATTATAATAAAGTTTCAAAATTATGTACGACAAACTTAAATATCCAATTTACAGGTCAACATTTTCAATTACTTCCAATAATGCCTTCACCATTTTTGCAGCTGAATAGATAACAAATATTGATCGGGTAGAACAAGACGGCCACCTCTCTTGAAAGAATCATACTCCGCTGCCAATGTATTAAAATAATATATGTAACCAACCATAGGAACACGACAACACAATATTTAGAACTTTGTTTATATAACCTTTATTGATTATTTCTTTGATATTATTAACTGTTCTACAGTTCCACTATGGCAAACGAGACAAGTACCCATAGGTGAATCGAAACAAGCTACATTCTTTACATATTCTATAATTGTCTATTACTCGAACAATAGCTGGGTGAATTAGCTTCGTCTGAAATATCGGAACTGCAGAATGTTAGTATTACTCTCCTAGAATAATATACAGTTATATAAATATATATAGTTATGAAAATGAATTCATACTAAGTTCATAGTTAAAATGTGCTACATTTGAGACGTATACGGGGACTTTGAAACCAACCTTTCTAAATATATAAGTTTTTGTAATATATGCAATTTAAATTTCATTGCAAAAGAAAACGTCAGAATATTTATATTATATTAATTCCAGTTTGATTCACTCTAGAAAATTACCCTTCTATATATAAATCATAAAAATTATAATTGTATAATATATAATATACGAAGTAGAAATTACTTTATAATTATTAAAAAATAATAAAATGCTCTTGTATACGTGAACAAAACATTAAAATTACACTCAGTATATTAAGTTTGAGGTTGTTTTATGTAAAAATATTAAATTTAGACAATTATTAATTAAATTGATTATGCTTTAAATTTAAACGTAAACTTCGTGTCATTTAATATTTATTGTCATATACATATCAATGATGTTATGTTTAACACGGTCGAATTTTAGTTTTATTTATGTTTGTTTTTATTCACTACAGGGAAAAACTGGAGACACTGATCCGTTTCGGACAGGCTTTGGATTTCAATAATTACCTCCACGATGTCATTTCGATGAATTCACAGTATGCGGACACACTTTTGAACGGACTCAATAAAGAAAAACATGTACTTTTTTATTCTACTATTTTTCATAAGCTTTGAGTGCAATCCATTATCTGCATATATGAATGAATATGTGATCAATTAATTAATTGGTTATTTACCGCAAATATTTTGGAATCATATATTTGTATTTAAATTTCGGCAAATACTTGGTTAATTCGGACAGTGTAATTATTTCCGAATTATTGAGACTGCAGCCACATAGTGATTATCGCAATTTTTACAGATGAACTGAAAAAAGAAAATCTCACTAATAGAATAATTAGAATACCACTCTTTACAACTCAACTAAAAAATATTTATCTAAACTTTGTGTTTACTACTATATTATACTCATAAGTTCCTATAGCTGAAATCAACAGTTTAGGTATATTTCAAACGGCTATATCTCGGTAACTAAGAAACCGATGACCTTGAAACTTTGAAATCGTCTAGAGACCTGTGCTATTGCATAATTGGCGGGGGGCGTTTTGGCGTCTTTTCCTTAGCAATAGGGCTATATAATGACAACAATTTTTAGAACTTTTTAAAAGACTTAGAGTTGTAAAATTGAATTATTTTCTCAAGTTGAGGAGGTCGTTTATTTATTTTAAATATACCATCTAATTTTATTTTATTGATTCCCAATTTTTTTTCACTGAAACGTATAAATTCGCTTGACTTACTTTAAAAAAATGAATTAGATAATTAACTGTTTATTTCATCGCTTATTTGTTTGTAAATTCCGCGTAATTTAAACTTCAAATTTTGTAGGTATTTTTGTTCTAGATTCTTATGAGACATACTTTACGAATTTAAACTGATTTCTTTCATAATATATATTTAACAATAATTGAAAGCCAGAAGAATATAATTTTTAACTCTGTAATCATGAAAGCCGTTATGTAGTAGTTATTCAGTTCAAACCAATTGATTAATTTCATTATTATTTGATTCCTTTAATATTAATACTATGATTAAGATTTCTCATGTGCAAGTTTCTTGCTCCCTTCAGACTGGACAGCTGGTTTTATTTCGTTAGCAAAGATGCGTATATATTTATGGCACACAACAGCTATCCTCTATATAATAATTATGTGGTTAAATAAATTCATTGAACCACGAAATGCGATTAATTCCCTTACAATAATTTACTTTACAATAGAATACTACAATATTGTATTAAAAATACTTTTAGACATATTGTTCATTGATTTTTCAGAGCAGCTCATTTAAAATCGATTTCAATTAGGTTGATTGATTTGGAAGGTTTCTATAAAATAAAGATTATGGGAGAATCGATAAATACAAATTCAGTACTCCTCTTACTGACATAGATATGTTGTAGATATTTGCCGAATATTAGCAATATTTTTATATGATAGCTCTATTTTATATGCCTTTTCCATTTTTAATTCTTAAAATATAGGCATAATTTTTATTTCATTACTATTATTATAAGTAGTAATGTATTTAAATATATACTATGCATGTGAACCACAAATATTTAATAAATTATATTCGCTCTTAAATTACACAAATGTATATATAGGATATTTGTAGGTATGCCTAATGCATTTATCAAGACGAGCGACTCTCAATTTTCGATATTTTCAATCCATATTGTCGATAATTTCTTTTTTTATTTAATCTTATTCATTATTTCATTTCTATGATTTTTATGAAATAAAAATATATATTTTTGATAATACGGTTCTTCGACAGTACAGATTTTATTGGAAAGTGAGTTAAATCCTGTAAAAAGAATTTTCTCCCAGAGTCCAATAGCAATTTTTCGAGAAAAAGAAGGAATCACCAAAATATACGACATAATATTTCAGACGCTATTGGCCTTCGCTGTGTACCACAAAGCTAACTGGGCAATCGACATTCTTATTCGCTCAGGAGCTCGACTCAACGTGAAGATGGAGGGTGACAATACAGTCTTCCACATCGCCGCCAATATGGACAATCCCTGAGTGATAGTGCATCTCATCCAGGTTGCTAACATTAACGAGAGTTGCCCCATTTCCAACATTGAGCTGGAGGAAGTTATGGACCAGGAGAACCTCTATGGAGTGGACGCAAGATGGATTCTTGATATGAGGCGAGGTGAGTCGATCGATTTTTAAGATTGTGCACTTTTACTTGGACCTGAATCCATTATGTCAGAATTCAATCGCTTCTCTCAGAGAATCGTAGAAAGGTTTTTAGTTAACTCAGATTTGCAGGTTATTATGTTATTAGTTTACGGCGCGATGCAAATTATTACTTAACAATTATTGGATAACAATCAGGTTTTTCTCTTTTTTAATTTAATTTTAACAAAGTGTATTTTTTTAGTTGGCTCCTGCAGTTTAAACATATACTGATAGATACGCAACTAAAAAATAAAGAAACAATAAATAGAATAATATGCGATTTATTAACCCTTATCAGGTCAATACGTGTACCTAATATGACTTGCAAGTACAAACCCATAAAGTGGAAGACTAAAGTCGCTACTTCAAAAGGAAATTGGCAAAATACACACTTAACTTTATATAATCATTATGAGCAAACGGCTAAATGTTTTAAAATACAATTTTCGGTAATGTATATTTGACGTCTTTCCTGTCGATTGGACTAATAAATGTAATAAATTATTAAATAATTTATTTATAACACCTTTTCTAAAGATGAAGATTTGACGCATTTCAATAGGAATAATTATAGGGGAAGCGAAAATTTTGAACACTAATGTAAGAAAGGTCAAAAGAAAACGCTTTCAATATTAAAATTAAATAAATAATCAAATGTATTTAAGTAAACTAACATATAGCGCTTATTTATGGCCGCATTTTTGACCCGTAAATATGACGTCTGCTTCTAACATATTGCAGTATATATTTGTTTAATTTCTATCACATTTACAGTATATTTCGTTAATAAATCTACATGTTTTTCATTTTCAGAAAAAGGTGGGGAGATCGTCCAATCAATCATCGACCATATCAATAGAATTATGCCTAGACTGGTGGACCCAATCTTGAATATTTAATTCTAACTTATTTAAATATGCACGACTCAAATATTCAGCTCCTTTAATTCATTCAGATTATCACAGAGTTTCTAATTGACAGATTCAGCTCTTATTGATTTTCTATGCATCACGGTGTAAATTTTATTCACAGAAAATCGTTTTATTTTTAAGTCTTATATCTATTTTAGATTAATTAATTTTAAAGTACTAAGTTGTCAGACTAATATATTATAATTGCATTTCTAACTAAAACTAATGTAGTATATATGGGTGTTTTTTTACGGATATTAAATTTTAAATAGTTAAAATTTAAGGTGTTCAAGTATCGAGTTCATAAAGTAATTAAACGGGGTTTTGACTCTTATTGATTACATATGCATCACGTTGTAAATTAGTCGGTAGAAAATCGTTGTATTTCAATGAAGTTTGTATAATTGGGTAATAAATAAATAATAATATTTTTTCTTATAATAGTAAGATTATTTATCGAGAATTAAAAAAGTTAAACTGTCACAAGAATCTATGAAATAGAGATAGCTATATTTGTATCTAAAAATATTATATTTCATTTACTATCAAAAAGATACTATACCTTAAAAAAACATTATTATACAAAATATTTACAATGATAAAATAGTAATATCAAACTGTTATCTATAATCAAGAAGAGTTGTAACTCTGTGATCGAAAAAGTAGTATCGATTGAAATCAATATCATTTGAGTGGAAACTCTTGTCAATTATTGTATATTACTCTGTGATATTCATTATACGTATTTACGAGTATTATAATCATTGATATATTGTGTTCATCGTTATAAGCTTTTACAGTTTAATCGTAATAATCATTTTTTAAATAATCTACATATTCGTTTTCATGTATTATTTATGTAAGTGATGTACATATTGGCCGCTTATTATATAATTTGAATTATTTACCAATTCATTGCTAAATAACTGCTTTTTAGTTTCATTACTTACTGTTTATTTAAAGGTACCCATATTATATACTATGCTCGAAACCAATTGTGTTACCTAAATATTATACAAAACACATTATTCATACTTTTATATGTATATGTATTCTTCATAGTACAAAAAAATTAATTTTCAAGTAAAATATAAATTTTAATGCTATATGAAAATAAGCATTTTTCTTAACAAAGATTGACTTGATTCTTTTGTAATACCTTACTCAGTGTTGGTTTATTTAACTAGCTAAATAATTATTCTGCGATAGTCAGAAATCTGAATCAAGCTTTTAATCAAACTCAATCATAGTACATTATCTAAACGGTAGTAGGTTGTTAGTTCATGCAAGCAACCAGCGTACAGTAAGGTATACTAGAATACCACAAGAACAGCCATTTTAAACAGCTACCATTTAAAAAAGAATTTATATTTTGAAATGATTTAACTTTTATCGTATAGCGCAGCCGAAAATTAATCAGCTTGCCTATTTTTATCATCCTAACTATTATAGAACCCGAGATATGTATATTGTGTAAAAAACGATTTTTTCGTAATTCTTCTTTAGACCCAATAACACCCCCCCAAAATGTAAGCGATTTTTATGAAATGAAATTTTAAGCATATTATATTGGAAATGTCCCGGAGATGAAAAAATATATATTTTTACCTAGCAACCGCTGTTATAGGGACCTATATTTTGCATAGCAACCACTTTTTCCTATCAACCACGTTATAAATAGCTCTTTTTAACGTAAAATAGACAGCTACCTATGCGTCTGGCAAGAACAAAATTTAAATTGTAAGAATCGCCGTGAAAAACTAAATAAAAATAATGTATTCAGCAAAAATTGGGATATAAATATAATCTACAAATTGCAAAAAGTGTTAGTTCACCCCATAAAAGGAATGAAACATCCGATAAATGTGTTAGCTCTTTAGTTACCTAATAATATTGGACTTGAGTTAAGTTGTACGTTTTTTATTATTAAGAAAATTATTAAGTATATTTCTGCCCTTATAATACGTTTATGTCTTAATTAATAGAAATATCAATAGTTAAATTAAGAACACATAAAATTAATAGAAAACATTTTAAAACACATAAAATTGAATGAAGTTATACAATTATAAATATCCCAGACAAAATGCTTTTAGTATAATTTTTTTTGTAGTTAGCTCAAGTCCAATATTATTAACTAAATAGCTAACACCTTTAACGGATATTTCTTTCTTTTATGGGTTGAGCTAACACAATTTTTAGCTTATATTAGATACCAATACGTCTTATACAAGGACTGCTATTATACAAGTAGTCCTTGATCCTATCTTTTCAAACAAAATAGACATAATTATTCAATACTTTATCAACCAATATATCTTGATGAGCTATTTTAATTAGTAATCGTTTTAATTAATGTAATTAATTCTGTTTCATATTTAAGTCAAAATGTTTTTTCAGCTTGTTTGTATAATACAAAAATATTACAATAATACGTCCGACTATTTTTTGTCTAATTAATTAAACCAATTATAACTTAATTTCCATAGAGTAATTAATTAATTACTCTATTTCAATTGTTTTTAATTTATTCATATGAAAAGAAAACTGGCAGTGATATAAAAAAGAAAGCAAAAAAGTGAGCTTAAAGGCAAAATGTTAAAGTAATTTTAAAATACGTATAGCTCAGCGATTTATAAGATGTATATATAAAACTTTTTATAACATTTTTATCAATCACTAAACTTTAAACGTGTTTTAATATTACTTTAACATTTTGTCTTTTAGCTCATTTTTTATGCCGCTGTCGTTTTTGTTTTGATACAAAATATTATAATATAGATACATACAAATATATAACTGCATATTTTTTATCAATCTAACTGTATGTCTTTATATTATTTAAACATTAGGTCATTGAGTTCGATGTTTGACTTTCATCTCAACGCTGTTCTTTCTTTGTTCTGATATCAATTAGAAATTTCAAAATGACTTTATTGAAATAATTTAACTTATATATGAAAATTAATGTAAAGCATCGCTAATGTTGATAATTTCTACTCAGTGAGAATTTCTAATTAAGTGAAAATTAGTTAATTCTTTAAAATTACATAAATTACGCATTTTGTTCCAGAAATCCTTACAATTACTTCGATATAAAGATCGAGCTTTTCGTGCATTCTAGTCTGATTTATAAGTGGTAAAATAAAATTGATCTATTCTCATATGTATTAATGACTAGACTTGCTACATCTCTCAAGTTAATCACTGCAACGTTTTTAGTCTGACGACGCTACCAATTTATATATTTAATTATTACAATATAGGAAATCGTGTAGGTATAGTTACTATATCTTTATTATATGTATTAATAAATTTAGGTTAATGCTTATTATCCCCTATTATATGTACTGTTTTTATATGCTAATATAAAATACCTCAAAAAAATAATTCATGAAAAAATAAATTATTCTAAGAATAGATAAATGAAACGAAATAATGCTTGCTATATATCTAACTATATGTATGTATATATGTGTGTATAGGTATATTTTACACATGTAATATGTTTCCATAGTTTCTAATACTTAAAATTTTTAAGAAGTTATTATGGGAAATACAATTTAATAGAAGAAAATATGATTCAAAAGTTGGTTATAAAGTTACAACAGCTGCATTCAAATAAAATGACAAAACTACTTGCATACAATCACTGCAACTTATAACAATATAATTATTAAATATAATATATTACTTGTTAGTAGTATAATAATTATATAATGTATGTTTTAAAATATTACACGAAATACTAAAACAATTATAATGTAACAATAAATCCATTATTTGAGGATATTTCACTGTCAAAGAGAAAACATATTATGAAAAACTGATTTTACAGTTTTTCATAAAAATGGGTGAAAACAATCGAAAGATGAGTACAAAAATAATGCTCCATTTATATAGTTAATAAAATAGCAAATTGCAGAATGACACATTTACAGGATAAAAAATAACACCAATAGAGTTCAGTTCGAAAAAGCATGAAACAGTATATCGATCGAATTAAACACGATTGATAACAAATGATTTGGAAATTGCGAGATGGAAAACTTTAAAAAGCTTATCAAAAAAGAAAGACGTGTAATTTATTTTGTAGACGTTATAAATAAGTTCTTGAGAATGACAGTGTATAGATAGATAGATATAACAAAATGAAAAAATACATTCTTATATTTGACCAGTATTTCTTGCTTAATACATACTGCTTAGAAGACATAATATTTGTATACGTCTGACAGTCGAGGAAAAGAACAAAAACGAGTTTTTGCTGATTTAAATATTGAAGTAAATCAGAGGTCCATTTCAAATTGAGATTCATCCACTGAAAAATAATTAAAAGAAAAATGTATTAGTTTAAATACAGATGAAAGTTTGGCGATATTTGTTTAGCTTTTATCAATTAAGTGTTGCTTAGTTTATTGATCAATTCGTTACAATTAATATAACTGCACAATATACTTATACTTTTCTTCTTATGATTATAAGCTGTTTTACAGCGAAATATAAAGATTCATTTATTATATATTTCCTTCCAAATAGCAACTAAGCTTGACCATTTAAATGAGAAATATTCCTTTTAACTATAGATTGATAGTTTTTCGACTCTTCGGGATAATTGTATGCAGTATGAAACTATTGGTTTTCGTATCGCAAAGAAAATAATAGTAAAAACTCTGAAATATCAAATATTATGTAAAAAATCAGTATAAAATATAACTAATTATATTTTATGGACACACCAATAGAAAATTAATTCATACTACTATTCCCTGACACATTAGTAGTAGTATAAGCATTGTTTTTGTAAAAAATATATTTAAACAGCGATATGAAGTACACAATTAACACTTGCAATTTACTTAATTTAATTCAGTCAAAGTATAAGGCTATCTCCCTTAAATATTACTGCATTACAACAAAATGTTTCACTAATTTAATATTTTTTATTTAAGTGACAGGTCTTATTAATTATTAGTTTATGAATAGTATATTGTTATTCGATCAATAAATTGCAAAATATAGGTTTGCTATCTTTAAACATGAATAATAAAGGATAAATATTAGAAAATTCACCATTTTTAAAAGCATAAATAATATATTACATCCTGCATTATATATCAAGGAGAGTGTCTATATATCATATATTTAAATTGTTAGTTATTAAAATAATTATCATTTATTAATTAGATTAATATATATTAATATATAATTTTGTAGAATATCCCAAAAAGCGTCTATGTATTTGTGTTAATATTAGTATCTAAAAATAAATGTGTGGTTATATACAAGGTAATATTAAAGGAAAGATAGGTGCAGTTACCTTTTATTTCTGAGAACCAAACAATTTATAGTCTGTTACGAGCTAGAGGTAGAAGAAATAAAAACATAAATACCTACAATACGTCTCATAAGTTCCTATTGTGTATCTCATAAGTTCCTACAATATGTCTCATAAGTTCCTATTATGTATCTCATAAGTTCCTACAATACGTCTCCTAAGTTCCTACAATGTATTTAAAAAGTTCTTACAATATGTTTCATAAGTTCCTACAATATGTCTCATAAATATCTCATAAGTTCCTACAATATGTCTCATAAATATCTCATAAGTTCCTACGTCACAAATTAATGAAATCTTTCCATAGAATAAAAAATATATATATGAAACGGCTATAACGCCCCTACTAAGCAGCCCATGACCTAAACACTTTGACACGGACTATCCGGATCTCAGAGTAATAATATACAGATTTGTATCTCTTATTATTTCATATATGCATCACGTTGCAAATTATATTGATAGAAACTCATTTTATTTCGTACAAACTTACATAATAATGATTTTTTAAATAATATAAAGTAAGTAAGGTAGTTCACAAATGTAATACATATTATTTATACATGAAACAGCTTTATTAGGTATGTTGTTTCATTAATAGTAGATTGTAAAGCAAAATTGTATAGAAAGCTTTTATGTATAAATATCATTAAAGTTTTAACTTTTATAAATTATTATTCTATGATCGGAATAATTGTGAAAATTTTGTCGTATCACCCTCAATTAAGGTCAAATATTGGTAATTTTCACAAATTAAATCCTTCATTAATGAAACATAACCTTGAAATAAATATCGCCAATAATTTAGCATTTACCATTATAAAATCAACTGTCAAATCTATTCAAAACTATTTAGACACAAGCATGTTACAAATAAACTAGCGTGTGATTGGCTTAGAATGGATTTATTTAAATTATTCAAAATATTACACATTCATAATTTAGACCATATTTTTCAAGCTACATTTCACTTACGCTCATGAAATATATAAAGTGCTGGTATTATTATTGTAACTTTCACACTTAAATCTACAGCTTTTTCACTGCTAAATTAAAAGTTAATTCTACTCTAAATCTAAATTAAAATTGAGAAACAAAACAAGAAGTTGAGCATCAAATTTCATTTGATTTAATTTGGTACATAAAGAGAATAGAATCAAATCAAAATTAAGCGGAAATTCCCAGTAAATAGAATCAAATTAGCTTTAATTGTAATTGGTACATATACAGGAATAATAAACGCATTTCATTAAATTTAATTAAAAAATATATAAAAAAACAGATAGAGATCTAGCATTAAAGTAAAACAAACATCTATGAGTATTACTTAAATGCAGAACACGTCAAAATAATCAATTTGATGTGCAAAATTTCGTAAGTTCACTACAAAATGAGTAGATTTCGTAAACTACAAAATTAAAATTTTCGGCTGGCATACAATCAAGCATTTATTCACCACACTCACACAAAGGCGGCTTAGACCGGGCGGCGATGGAGTCTCCCTTGACAACTGCGTTGGTGGAACCGGGTGCGGTGGTGGTGGTAGCGCTAGAGGTGATGCCTGGGATGTAGGCGAGATTAGGGGGTGGTTGACGGGCAAGGGGGGACTCACTCAAACGTAGAAGGAAGGCTTTCTCGTAGATAATGCGAGTGCCACCTGGCGTTGTGCCAAATAGGGTCCCGCCGGGTGTTGTACTATTACCATGGGAATAGAGATAGAAAAGGGCCAAGAAGGTGAGCTAGAGTAGAGAAACTCGAGATACTACTACCATAAATATAAGAAACTTGAGGCTCCAAGTCAATACTAACCAAAAATATTGAAAATAACTACAATAAAAAATAATACCAGCTGGAAATAACGCGGAAAATTTATTTAAAATCTGTGGTTAACAGCGTGATTAACTTAGTGTCCAACTAACTAGTTAGTCATTAGGTCAGTTTACAATTGCGATTAGATTGAATTTATCACAGATTGACGATAGCTACCTTTCTAATTATGATTGACACATCGTCGAAAAGAAATGTTTGCAGAACAACAG
Organism: Invenusta paracnida; assembly: GCA_036023295.1. Classification (NCBI taxonomy): domain Eukaryota; kingdom Metazoa; phylum Platyhelminthes; order Proseriata; family Coelogynoporidae; genus Invenusta; species Invenusta paracnida. The sequence goes on from JAYRBW010043670.1 coordinate 13,763, forward strand.
CCTAAGTCAATATAATCTGGATTGGATTGATCTAATCGCAAATAGAATAATCTTATCGCGATTGTATAAATTCATTCGAAAAGATACTGGAGTGTTATATAATAATAGGTATAAAAATTTGTATATGTATATATATGTTCACATATTTATATATCAAATAAACCAATTTCTTATTTCAACTTGACTTTGACTACCGGTATTTTCAATTGTAGTGGAAAATCTGTAGCATAAACAAAATCGTATAACATTTAATTATGCAAGACAGACATTACTTTTAATTTCTTATTTCCTTATTTTGTATTTTAAAATTTTACATTTGTATTGGAAATGTGTTTAAAAAAATGAAATGCCGAATAATAATAACATTCTTTATTATCCAAAACAGTGCATGTTATTTTCATTAAGAAGTAAGTATTTTATACACATATTTTATAGCTATATTATGTAATTATATTAATAACACAATTACCAATCGAGTACAATATGAAAGTATGCGTGTAACATAAGTATATGATATATACATTAATATACGCATCATTCTAATCCAATACAAATTGTGAAGTCACTTCGATTAGAAAACACTTGAAGAGTAGATAGCTGGATAAGTCCTGTATGTTAAAATAGAGTATACAATTGTAACAGGCATAGAATGCTCAAGTCAAACGCTTTTCCAGTGCGATTAGACTCTTGTTGTCAATTATTTCCCGAGAAATGCATGAGCATTCCGAGAGTAGTCGGATTGAAAAATAGATTTCATAATTGCGATTAAATTGAAACTCTCTCATTATTAAAGCAATTTTATTGGAAAAAAAGTAAATAACTGGCGCCACCAAAAAATGTTTAAGCGCACGATCAATCTAATCTAATCCGACTGTGAAGTGACCTAGTGATTCTCAAAACAAATATTAATTAGCAGCCACTAAACCGTCATGATGACGATAAATCGAATCAGCAAATCGTTTTAGCCAATAGGGTTGGTGGATTTTAGTTAATTGGTTGAAAAAATAGTTAGCTACTAAGTTGGGCATAATTATAATATTGAAATAATGACATTTTTTATTGAGATAAATACGTGCATATACCCCAATAGAACACATTTTATAATACCTTCTTAAATAACACAACTAAAAATAGGGGCAACGAAAAGAATGTTTTCCTCATTAAGTCGATTAGCCAAACACTACGAAGAACAATAAAATATAAAAAGTTATATAAAGAAAATAGTGATACAAGGAAAAAGTATGGGAAGAGTTTACAGGATCGTTAGCTAATAAATTTAGTATCCATATTTAAATATCTATGTATCTTTGTAGCTATGACTTAAGAAATAATTACAGTTATTAAAAGTGAAGATAAGTGGCATTTGACATAAAAATATGAGAATTACGCTACCTTTTGAAAACAATAACTTTGGAAAAATTCGGATTTAATGAAATTATTCAAAACATTGAATTGCTAATTATTTAGACTACTTAGTAAAGACTACTAGTTAGAAGCAAATAATGTTTCGGAAATAGATAATTAAAATTAGTTAGTAGCCCTAACTACGTAAACGTTGAGTGAACGAGTTTTTCATACTTTACTCAAATAAACTCTTCCCTAAATATCAACGTTTCGAGTATTTAGAACTACATAGCAAACCTCATTAGGTCTATTTATAGTAAATGATGGCTTATTACTAATTTAGTAGAGGCAAAATACTGACTTATAGTAACGCTCCGAAAATATGATACTTGATACGAGAATATGCTTCTGATATATAAACCTTGTATATTTTTTAAATACAACAGCGAAATTAACTTCACGAAATGACATACATATACGACATGACATTTTGAACATATATTGGAAATGTCCCAGATATGAGAAAAATGATATTAGAAGCCTAGGTTTTGTATAGCAACCACTGTTAAAAAAAAAAAAAAAGTATAATGCTATTTGTTTGTAGCTTAAATCAGAAGTAGACTTAAGATTTCTAGACTTTGAGTACTATAAACAATGACTACTTAAATACTTTTATAACTTGTTAAACTTGCAAGTACTTACAGTAACTCGATAAATCTACTATTAATTTTAAGTTAGTTACTTATAAGTTTCTGTAAGAAATAGTAAGTACTTATTAAGTTGTATAAGTTTTGGTCCACTAGGTATATATAGAAAAATTATACTGTTGTACTCTTTGTAAATGCCAGTTTACTAAAGTTATGCATTCTTTTACATGCCTGTGCATGTTATAACTGTATATAATATTCTAAAATAGTGTTGAATATACTATGTTTCCCTCCAGCATTTTGACCCCCTCTCTACATACCTACATTTCCCTACTCTTGGGACAGGCCATGTACACAACTCGCATACACACTTGCCTAACCCTCTATTATATGTACATATGTATTTAAAAACTTATTCAAAAATAATGTACATACTATGGAGAACAAATGCAACAAGCAAACGTTATATATACTTCATTCTTTTCAAGTTAAGTTGCTCAAAATAAGTTTTCAGTGAATTTAAAAATCAATATTAAATCGATTTTACTGCAAAAAATAAATATTGCTTTGTAGGGGTACCCCACAGATTTATGATAACAAGATAAACTACATATTTGCACATACACCCATATGTGATGGAAATCCAGGTGAAAATAAGATTTTCCTAGAAATTTCGGTATCGGCTCCTCTTTATATAACTCTGGAACAAGCTATAAGGCCACATAATAGAGTACATGTGTATCACGATGTGTAAGGTTAGCTTTATAGTATAAGGTTTGGTTGTAAAATAGCTTGTTTAGATTTAATTTAGTTCCAGACGTTTACTTAAAATAACACAGATTACTCATTTAGCGCCAATATTAAAGTAGAAATATTTTAGTTATATTTTTAACGGTTGAAAATGTTTAAACCTGTAAAAACCAAAATTGATGATATTATCATATTTGGATGATGGATTTTATTCCGTCAATATAATGATACTGCTTTTATTTTTGACTTTTGACAAGTAAATTTATCTCTACATAAAATAAACCTCAGATTTGTTTAGTTGTTTATAAAAACTTTTAATTTCACGGTTGTTTTAAGTAATTTCAAACTTATTGAATTATTTAGTTGATATGTTTACACACGTACGATTACAAGAGATTACAGTAAGTACAATGCCAGAATTACAGAAATAAATAAATAAAGAACTGACAAAAGCTGAAAAATAAATCAATTGATAGTTTCAAAAGAAAATCATTAGAACTGGCAAAATAAAGTCAAGTTTTTTTCAAAAGGACATAAAATTAATTTCTAGATATTTGCTCAAATATAGGACAGGAAATATTGTGGTTTCATGTTTCATTAGGTTAATGAAACGCAGTTTTTATCAACAAGAATTGCAAATAATAATTATTTTTGTTTTTATGCTTACGTAGATAGATACAAAGGAAATACTTAAGCGCCAGACGGATATTTCACTGTAGATACTCCCACTTATCATCTCAACCCCACACACAACATCAAGATTCCTCTCGATAGTTATTTAATATTGATTAAAACTTTGTTCTTTTGTACATAGCCAACTAACTTACAATACACTTCAACTTTATTCACACACTTAATATTCCCTCTTTTTTATTGAGAAAGAAAACGTATACTTCTAATACGATTTAACTTATTCAATTCAAGAATATAGTAAACTAATAATTTCGAAATACAGTATATTCTTGTTAAATCGTCATTCCTCTTTACTCGTCACAATTTCAAACCCGTATACCTGTATATATCGGATAATTCGTCACTTTTTGTTCCGCCCAAGGGGTGAAGAATTAACAGGAGAATACTGTATGTTTATCAAATAGTACCTACAAAGCCTTTATGACTCAAACAACCAAAACTAAATCCAGATTAAATATACAATTTTAATTATAACGTAACCTTTAAAGTGAACAATTTGGGTTATACCTTCCTCTACATTAATTAAAGATTTTGTTGTAATATTCACCAAGCTATCAAATAAAAAAATCGACATACAAAATGACATACCCACGTTTAAAACTATTTAATAGCTGCTAACACGTATCGAAGAAACCATGTGATGAAATCCACAACTTGAGCGCTGATATCTAGGACAAGCGTAATTATGCTAGATATATCGATTACTCTTCTAGGAAACAAGGAAACAGCACGTCAAAGTTAGCCTTCCTAAAATAGCACTATCTAAACTCATATAAACTCCCAGGGAACATTTATTAACAAATAAGTAAATCGGTCGGGTAATGGTGACGCATGCAGCGCTGTTATATATTCCTGGTACATACATGAAGTGCTATTTCATGTGCTAATAATCACGTGAAATGGCTTTGTTTGATCTAAGATTTTTAAACTCCCTAAGACAATACTTATGCATGTAAATGTCAACTTACATGTACTGTCAACTATAATATATACTCTTAAAAGCCAAAGTGTAATATATACAAAGTTTGCACTATTCATAATCAGTGTATGCAGTTGGATACTATAGTTACTATTTAAATATAAAAATACTCTGCTATATACTGTGTTAATAATAATACATAGTGTGTTACTAAAATATAATATGAAATATATACTCTGTTTGACGAAACGAATAGTAAGCATTTAATTTTTTCAACCAAATACTTTACAGTAAAGGAACGTTAAAGACATAGATGTATAATTATTTTATCATACATTTTAGTGTCATATGTCTATTCTGTAAAAAAATAGTTCGATCTTATTAATTTTGTCAGCTAAAAAAAGGATTATATATTTTTTAATTTAATTGTTTATAAGAGCATTGATGATAAAAATGTACAGAAATTTTCTTAAAAATCTTAGATGCAGCATTTTATAAAAAGTGTATTTGCCACTCTTTTTGCAAAATAGTGTACATATCCAATGATGCCCATATGCAATGAATAATAATTTTCGGATAACTTATGCACATAATTTTTTTTTTAATCAATAGTTGCTCTTAAGATACAAACATATAATACAAAAATATATGCAAAGTGGAATTTTTTATTAAATATACCGAATAAATGACTCAAAGTATTTCAATTGCTATTCTATAAATACTATAAATGTAACTTATATTACAGGATATAATATTAATTATAATGCATTCTGTCGATTTAAAGTTAAAATGCTTGTTTGAGACGTTTCACAAAAATAATTTAACAGGTTTATAAAATGTAAGCTTATTTTTATATGAAAGGTGCTACACAATGTAATATAATCTATAATGCGAATTACTAGCATAGGTACCTGCAAGTTTGTTTGATTAATTTACACTTATACAACATGATTCCAGCAACCGAATATCGGAATTATATAACAATACAACTACCAGCAACGGTATTAGTGCTGCATAAATCGGTCATCAAGAGTAAGTTATAATAAAAATAGGTAGAGTATAAATCACAACAAGATTGGACCCTGGATATTTGAACATACCTATAACTTATATAATCGCTAATATGCGAGTGAAATTGACATAAGATAAAAAGCCTATTTCAGTTAAGGAAATAGAGTTAAAGATCAGTATATTGTGACCAATTTACGCATTTGTACGAGCATAGAAGGTAACTCGAGATATCTATTTGTAGGTCAGTGCTATATAAATTGCAGGAATTGTTATAAAATTATTCATTTTACTTCTTTACATCGAATATAACCCCACCCCCAACACACAAGTCAAGAGTAATTAATGTGTTAATAGTAATTAATAGATGTACTTCCTGTAGAACGACAATTAATCTAAATATATAACACATACATGCAGCATAATAAATATGTACATTTAACAACATTAAATTCAGCAAAAATATGCCTTCTATAATACTATTAATCCAGAACATTAACAATTTTAAGCGTGTCATTTACATTATTTAGCAACAAATTAATATATAACTATGCCCAAATAAAAAGGAAAGACCTACAAACTTGATATAGAACACATTTTCGTCATTTATGTGCAATAAAATAAATTTACTGTAATAAAGTGCTGCAAATAAGTGCATATGGAAACCTGCACATAACGGATATTTTAATTTAAAAACGTCAGAAATACAACAATAAATGTTTGCAGTCCTATGGGGAATAACTGCATATTGTAATACATATTTCAGTTTATGCCTCCCACAAAAAACGTTTATGCAGCTACTGACTCCGGAAAACATACTCTAAATAGATCTGAAACATCATCCTCAGAATTGAAACTTTTAGAATCTTCGACTGTGCGGAGATTCCATTGAAGCCCCGTCTCCATTGTCTTCATGTTTATAATTTCTCCAATCATATCTTTCTTGACCAAACAAGACATAATACTAACTGAGTTCCTTTAGAATTTTTTTAGTGTTTATTCTAGTGTGTTTGTGCTATATGACAACATCCACATCACTCTTAATTATTGTAATCTCTCTATTACTGGTTATTGTAGAGTTTTATCGAGTATTTATTTTTAAATAAAGAAATATGTGCGACAGACTCTCTACCTCAAGTAACTATCTCTGAGTACACAGCTGGCATTGCTAGTACAGCTAGTATTGTTATCTTTAAAAGGGAATAGGCAAACTTACGAATAGTTCTTTGGCATCTGATTGGGATCCCGAATAATCATTCTTCGAACTGGAATGTTTGCTGACTGTGTCGCTTGAGAAGTCATTGCGTTTAGTCTATGAAAGGGGAGCAGGTTATAATTAACAGGGAAGCAGCAAAATCGAGAAAAGAAGAAAAATAATTAATTATTCACGTCGAAAAAATTATAATTTTTCTTTTATATTAAATAATATAACCATGGTTTACTATGTTTGCATATTATAATATATTACTATATATTGCAACCATATATTGAAAATATATTATAGTAGAAAATATATATACACTTCAAATTTATGAAGAAATATATGAATATGTGTTATGAAGAAATATTTAATATAAGTATGATTAAGTTTAGTGATGAACGAATTATATAAAATCAAATTTGAATATTTCACAATTAATAGGATATAACTTTATCAAAGAAAATGTTAAAAATCTAACTCAGCAGCAATAAATTTTAAAATATAATTTTTGAAATAAAAAGTATAATAGTATACATAACTATGTAAGCTGGACTTGCTATCAAACCTGGATATAGCAAGTTTATATACACGAATATATACAACATTTGTTTAAATTAGCTATATCAAAATCATTGCTACACTGGTTCTCAAAAAGAATAGAACTATTTCATTTTAATGTATTTTTTTATTTTTATTTTTGACTAATAATGCGCTAGTTGTCAAGCACTTGATAAATTATGCATTGTTGCTAATCTTGCAACAAGTCAATTGGCTCTTGGTGTGGTCTGTTTGGACCTCCCAGTCGACTTTACAAAATTGAACTTTCCTCTGTCCTGATTTCTTAACCACCTGTATATTGTGTTTCTCGGGACATTTAACTCCTGTTAAATCTCTAACACTGACCATTTATTTCTCGACTAACCGAGTACCAAACCTTTTTTAATGTACTTTTCTTCCTTTCGATTCATTCTGACAATTATGCAAAGTCATACCTACTGGATGATAATGAACAATTTGATTTTTAAATCTGCAGTTTGACGAACAACCAACCTAATTAATTTCAATGTAGGGAGCCTCCTTCAAGCTAAGACATGAACATTGGCTATTTATTAGCACTGTGCACTTGCTGCGTATTGAATGATATTTGAATTGTATAAGCCTGATCTGATTAAATGTTCAGATCTTTGAATGCTTCAGCAGAACTAAGCCGTATAAGTAGAATAAAATTATTGATTGGAATCAATGCTTTCTACATCTAATAGTGATATTTCACTGAATAGTACTTATACTCTAAAATATTTACTACAGGTATTTATTTGTCTGTATATGCTATAGAAATGAAATTGATAAATAATGGAAATTATATATATAATAAATTGACATATTATAATTCATTTACTTTATTAATTGAAATGAAATGAAAAATAACAAAAATAACAAAAATTCAATAGCTAATCACTTAAAATAAATTAGTATGCCATTAAAGAAGTACAAATAAATATGACCAATACACAAACTAGACAGATTCAGATGCCTGTCAAATATGGTACTTTTTTAATACCAAAGGATGATTAAGATGCCACAAATTATTGAAAAAGAATGTCTATAGATATGATGTCATTGCAATTTCTATATATATAATTGCAAGGTTTCTGTGAAAATAGTATTCTTGTATCCATACTCTAAAAAATGTTTCCTCTATTTAAAAAAAATGACAATGAGTGATAAGATTCTAACGGCTGCTTTTTATAATTAAAAAAAGTTTCTTCAGGGTAGATCAAATATCTTTGTTTGGGCATGATTTATTTTATAGCAATGTTGGATAGCCCTGTTTTTGATGTTTAATAATTAAAACATCAGTTTGATTTAAAATATTAATTAAAGTTTGATGCAGAAACTAGTAGATGAGTGAACAACAAAGACACTATATTTGGTAAGAGTATCTCTCTTAATATTCATAAGATTAAAATATATAGAAGGCACAATGAATTATAGCTAATAGCCTGCCAGAAAATCATATTGATATATGCAATCCTATTACAATATTGACTTGAATATTTTAAGTGGTTATAGGAATTATTAGAGTTTAGTTCACAGATAAGATCATATTGTTAACAATATAAATAAAACAGTGCTTTGATTTTTTACTCTCAAGAGAAAGATAAAACTTTATAAACTAAAATAAACAACTTGTACAGATACTTTCAACTATATAAAAAATGTTTTGCATGATTAAATATTATTATATGGTTAATCTTGGTTCTATATTAGATATACATATCTAATAAAATGTGATTAATAATAATGGAAGCAAAAGCTTTTGTTTAAAATTAGTTATTGATCATGCCTATTACTATTAGAAAGTATTACTTGAAAGTTGAAGATTTCTAACATAAAAGATGAATATGAAGCTTTTATTGATAATTAAGTTGAAGGTTGTACTGTTAAATTTTCAAATTTAATAAATGTGTAATTATTTCTACTCTTCAAAATATGTTGTATATATTTATGAATTAATAAATAATTATTTTCTTATATATATATTTTTCATGCTAGACTCTTGACTTAAGGGATTAAAATCATTTATAATGATATCTGCTTTAAATACTTAATCCTTTCCTTACCTAGATGACCCAACAGTTAAATCACAAAAAAGTTGCTTCCCCAGCAGTTGACCCACCTGCTGAGTCAAAGCTTTAAATGTGATAAATGCAAATCTAAAATAAATACTACTGAAATCAACATAAATTAGTTTTAGCTACCCTCACTGGGAGAGCAACATTTTTTCATATAAACACCTATGCTGCACAAAAGGACAAATTCTCTCATTGGTTGAGCTCACATGTCACAGTGTACAGATTGATGAAGAGATTAGAGATAGCTCATATTTTATTGGTTAATCATATAACACTTGTTCATATACATAGCATATATTACCTGTTTTATTAGGTAAGTATATTTGCACTTGCTTAGAAAATTTATTTTTGGGTAGTCTCTATGTTCAGATTCTATCAATAATTAACAGTATTGTTATTCTTAAAAATAGTGAATTTCTGAGCCTTTTGTTATGCCCATGCTAACCAAGAAATTAGGAATAGCAACAACTTTTAAATGCTTGCAGGATGAGACACTAAAGACAAAGCAAGACATTTTTGTTGAAATTAAGGGGCCTCAAAACATTTTCTGTGACTGATGACAAGGGATTGTTTCATAGATTCTATAATTTTTGTCCATGACATATTGACACTGTATTTTTTGTCATTAATTGATATTAAATAGATTAAAAACATCATATATGCTTTATGTATATAATATGAATATAAACTAGAATTTGTAATTTGATTGTGAAATATATATTATAAAGAAATTTTAGTTATAATATAATATATGAGGATATGCTCCATTTTTGGCTTGAAATTGAATAATATAATAATTACTTTATTCTATCTATTTTGGTTATGACTTATATTATATTTCTTATAATATAATATATTTATATATATATCATTTATTTGTATAAAAGAATGAAAGATTTACATTTTGTGAATTTATATGTTGTTTATACTTGGTTATAATGATGAGCATTATACGAACTAAGTTATATTCACAGGCAAAGTAATTTTTATTTATAATGTAACTATTTTTTATACATGATCATTTTGTTTGGATCATAAATCATGAGGAAATTTTAGGTAATACTTATATATAACAATTGTATTAACTGTTAATATGAACTTTTTATTAGTATGGATTAAATAATATAAATATACATTTGTTATATATATATATGACAAAATAAATTCTGTAAATTATAAAAAATCCAGTAATTAGCTATATAGTATAAAAATAAGTTGTGTTATTGATAGATCAGTTGTAGGCTAGCTTTTTTTTCAGACTTGTTGTAGGCTAACTTTTAAGAATTATTATATATAGACTATTTTTCTATGTATAAGTTTTATAGTATAAGAGACAGATAGAAAAGTATCTAATAGAATTAAAATTTCAAAGCTGAGAAAAATTTGACTCAATTTTATTTGCAATACCAACTGGAGGGAGTAATAAATTGAGATAGAAATAGTAGTAAAGAAAGAAATGATTAAATCGCTAAATAATTAAATAAAATTTAAATAAGTTTTTTCCTTATTTGATTGAAGTATTGGGGCTAAATGTTAACTAAAAGGGGAAAAATTACAAGAAATAAAATAATATTAACAAGCTCTATAGTTATATTAATAATTCTGATTAATAATATATATTAAATATCTTTAGAATTTTAAAGATTTAATAAGACAATATTAAGATAAAAAAAATATTTTAGATATTTATGACATGGTAATTATGGCAATGACATAATAATTGTATGAATAATGATAAATCCCCTATTCTAATTTTATCCGCTTAAACCTTTATGACTATGTTATAACTTATAATCTTTAAGTCTACTTTTTAAAATTTGGTAAAATTGTCAGTATTACAATTATAATATGCCCTTATATCATATAAATGTGTTTGATATACTATATGGCATAGATTATATTTCTATTTACTTTTAGTGGAGTGCAGTGATATTTATTATTTAAGGCTAGTAGTTGGTAGTAGATAAAGGGCTAGGGATTATTATTTAAAGAAATACTTCTATGATATTAATGTATTACAATAATAATTAATATTGGAAAAGTATAGTTTAGCGGCGAAAAATCAGATATTCATAAAAACAATCTAAAACGGTATAAAAACTATTAAACAATTATAAAATATACAAATATACATAGATATAATATTACATTTAGTAGAGTGGCCATAATATTGTTAATAATCTCTACAAAATGTAACAGATGAAAATTTTCTTGCAAGATCTTGTCTCTTTATAATAAATTAGCATTAGGAAGAATTTTCACAAAAGCACGTTGTGTACTACAACTACAAGCAGCCATATATTTTTCAATTTTAATGGGCCATAAATAATGATTATCCGTTTTGATTAGTAAAACAGCTTAAAAAAGATGTATAATATAGTTTTTGATTATTTTTATTAATCTCTGATTTTACGCCACTAAACTATACTTTTACTTTAATATTTATTAATATAATTTAACTAGCACCATAATTTTTATAAATATATTTGTATTATAATTATAATAAAAATTAATATTATTTTTTATTAATGAAATAATTAATTTATTAAAATCATGTCTCTGAATTACTAACCATCCACTAAAGTAAAACAGTGCCCAAATATACTTACAAATTTCACTGCCGAAATTCTAAATTCAGTTAGCAATACAGACTTACAATACAATATCTTACTCTTGATAAATTCGTATTTACAGAAATATACTAAATTGCAACACTAAAAATCATATTTTCGCGGTATTTATATCAGCTGACGAAATATTGTCCCATATCTCTTTAAAACAATATAATATATAAAGTAAAAACCACATGAAATTTTTTTGAAGAATTAAAATAAATTTATTTGAAAAATAGAAGAGCTTTCAATGTATCATCACATAATATTCATGGTCAGAAAATATAAAAAGCATCAATAAAAGTCTTATATACAGAAAAAAGTAGTGTATCTTTACTAAATACTAATGTAAGTGAATATAAGAACCACCAGTCTCGAGTATCAGTTAGCTTTATTATGCCCTCGTGGCTTGGTGCATGTCAATATATGAGTGACTGAGCATAGTAGTATAACATATGATAATGGTATAATAGTAGGTATAATTTATACACATATAACACACAGTAGTATTGTCCAATCAGGGCACACCACATCAGTTAATATGAGTGTACATTTTTTGCTTAAACTTGTCAAAACGGGTGACAGTAACAAAGAGAGACTGAAATTAATTAAGCAAGTAGATAGTCGTCAGTTGAAAAACAATGTTGCGCAATTTTTCAATATTCTGAAAGATATTAAGAACGAAGACGTGAATACAAGGAGATTCTGACTCGATAGACAAACTCATGCAGAACACGTTATCAGACACAAACACAAACTGCGAAGGTTTGTGAATTCCTGTTGCAGTCAAACACTCCATAAAATAAATCGGGTTCATATCAAGCTATAGGGGATGCCTAGTATTAGAAAAACACTTGGAGGTATACAAAAGAGGACGTCTTTCCTCTCTTTCTCATTTTATCCGCTTTAGCAGGGCAGACTGCACTCGCAGGGGCCGTATCAAGTGGGGTTGGATTTAGAGTGAAAAAACTATTACAGTCATATGGCACATACCGCTGATGCCTATCGTCGTATGATAATAACAAGTGAGGCGGATTTTAAGCGTTCAATGAAGGGGAGTGCTACGGAAGAAAGTCATCTGCCTATTGATCAGATGCCAAAGCTCTATGCCTATACTCTGCATGAGGGAAGAAAACGGATGAACAGAGAGTCAACGCTTCCTGACTCCCCTCCCCCTCTTCCTCCTCCACAACCATCTCTATATCTATCAATAATCCAGTGGAGTATTGACAAGTTCCCAGTTCAGATAGGAACATCCGACTTCTCGAAAATTAATCTATGATGAGCAGGAGACGGTTGATAAAAGGGGCCTAAAGCGGCCTAGACACTTTTTAACGTCTACAGATAACTATGATGCATTATAAACATGTACTTTATTGGGTACCATACCTAAGGCAAAAATGAATCCACTTAGTTGCTGTATTAAGTATCTCACAGACATTGCCGATGGCCTCTCAATCGATATCGAATGCAATAACACATGCTGTACTACTACGCATCCCTTCCAAGCTCTTACGGAAGTATAAAAACGTTGGTAAAAGCAAGCAAGTTACCAAGGAAGGAAATGAAGAATTGGTTGAAGAGTCAATGCGCGAATACCCTTCACAAACCAGCGAGACGAAAATTCCTACACAGACGCTATATGTTGAGGAAAATGGACATGCAAATGCAATGGCAGGCGGACTTGGTGAAGATGCAGGAATTCTCCTAAGGGAACATGGGTTATCGCTACCTACTGACAGTGATTGATTGCTCCTCTCGTTATGCTTGGGCAATACCACTTAAAGATAAGAGAGCATTGGCACTTGTGTTTGCCTTTAAAAAGTTATTCGCCTCAAGCGGTGGACGGGTACCCCTATGGTAGATTGGGACTTTATTATACTACTTTTAATATTGATGTTTTAATAACAGGAGTTTGATCACCTCAACATCTGTCTTGTTTCTCTGACTTGCACACATATAGGAGGAGAGCTCTAGATTATAAACATGAACAGTTAGCAGAGTGAGGGAGACTAAAAATGCAGAGCAGTTGTGATGAAGGACTGGTTGAATCCGATTCGGATGCAGAATCTCACTATACAGCTGATATGGTACCTCTTCTTATCTACTTATATCGTACGGGAATCGATGACAGTATATCCTACAGTGAGAAATTGGAGCAATCTTATCAATAATTGGCACTATCCTTAGTACTGCAATACCTATGGCAGAAATCGGATGTATTGAAAAATATGGAGGAGGTGATGGGTTATTTGAACTAATATACATAAGGGTGAAAATGACCTTGACTTTTACAATGTTTCAAAAGTGCAACTAGAGCCATATATTCGCCAATTTGTGGACAACCTATAAACATAATGGGTCTGTGTCTACAAATTTTCACAATAATTATCATCTATAATATTGTCTGCGTAATTCTAAGTCCTATTATTGACAGATACTTTAATGCACAAGTTTACTGCACTCATTATTACACTGTGCACTATCCTAACTATATTACTATATATATATATATATTTATATATATAAATATTGGATACTTATCACTATGCTTAAGATGTTTAACAATTCTAAATTAAAACCTTAAGTATCTGAAACGCCTGTGAAAGGATCCTCTGTTTAATGTAAACATTCACAACTGTAATAGTACGATGTCTTACTTGTACTTGTTATAAGTGAAATATACTTATTTCTATGGATAAACTGGTTATTTTAACTCGGGTGCATAAGGCTGAATAAGAAGTCAAGATAGACATAGAGAGATATGAGACGTATAATTTTATCGATAAAACATTTAAATAAGAGTACAACAATGAGCAAATATATGGAATAAGAGGAATGGTTAGCAGTCAGTTATTTGCAGTCGCAAGTCACCTCATTAACATATCCTGCCTGAGTCCAGTACATTCCTTCTGGGACATCTTTGACCATCGCATCCGCGCGTTTCAAAGCAGGTTTCATTAGTACGCAGGGACCTTCGTCTTCTGCTTTTGAGCAGTAGGAGTCATCATTGAAACTGCTGCCAGCGCTCCCTGTCGGCTCACCAGTCATAAGGCAAACATCGTAAGGAATTTGTGATTCCATAGGCTCATAGCAAATTTGAACAAAACGTAGTTTTAGGCGGCTACTAACGTGATCTGTATCCCCATGTTGTCCGAAGTAGATTCCATTGCACCGCATGACGAATTAGTAGCGACCGGGGCTGGTAATATCTTTCACCTTGATAGCGTTAGTACCGGACCGTCTATGGCGCGCGCACATTACTGGACATTTTGTCCCAGTATATATCCGTCGCAGGCGCGAAGGTAGGTCGTAGTGTTAAATTGGCGAAGTATAGGTCTTGCAGAGTCTTAGGTAGGTCATGGTCCTCCAGGTTGAGAAAGCTTGCAAGCTTCATCTGTGCCTCAAACTCTATTCATGCAATTTTGGCCCGTAAATGGTCCCGTGGTGTGCTGGGGTCTGACTAATCATTGATATATGGAAACCCGATGACCTGTCCATTAGGTAGTGGACCCTTGAGACTTGTGAATATTATGATTTGAAGAGAAGTGTAGTGCCAGATTCCTCAGTAGTCAGGTTAATGAAATACAGGCTTCTATTACCCATTATGGCAACGTGATAAGGTCCCATCCGGATTGAAGACAAGATAAGTTGGTGGGTGGGCTCGATTTATTAGTAGCCATATTGACAGACAACTGGAAGAGCAGAAGCAGGAGAGAGCAGGAGCAGAGAGACGATTGTCTAACAGCGTTTTCAGCGAAGAATGATGGAGTCGAGACGCGCGCTCCATTTATACTCTTGCTGATTAGCCATTGGTCGCCCGTACTTATTCATGATTGGTCTAGAAGAGGGGGGGGTGATCTAGAAACGCACATTACCTACTCTTGTCTTGGCTGGTCCAATAGAAAAAATATTGTTTTCAAAATTTGAAAAGCAAATGACTTTTACGACGATGGAATTGCTGACGGAGTCAATACATTTTCTATCTATATGTAGTGGAGCAACCTATTAAACCATATAAATAAATGTGTTTTCGTGGAACATCTCATATATGATACACGCAATTCGTCTATATCTTCGAGTATTACAAATGAACATTATTTTAATACATTTGTCACATTGAGTTCTAATACCTACCTATGTATAATGAATAATGTTAATTCCATTTTACTGTATTCTTTTCCGTTTATTTTAAGCGAATATTTACCTTTATTTATCCTTTGCAATATTCTCATTTACCGATTATACATTGGTTGACTGGCTCATTATATATTTTACGCCTATTGTGTCCTTTTTATAACTACATATATTATGATTATATACATAATATGAGGTGGGAGGTCTTATATGCTTACAAAAAAATATTGTGTGTATTGTTATAATCCATATATACGGACAATTATTTATTTAATCCGACGACTTCTTACAATACTAAAGATTCAACAGATTCTAAATATAAAATTTACCCCACCAGTTGAATTTTATCAAATTATATTCAAATACAACTAGAAGATATTACGGAGTCAACCCTAGCTTAAGTTTATTTACCCTATAAGAAAGTCATAATATATGTTATATAGATGGATGGGAATGACTATTGTAAGTCAGTATTTATACTGAGATGTATTTTTGTAATTCATGGTCGATAAAAAAATGGAATATTATATTCGCGCATTATATTGTATGTATATCCTTTTCGTTTTTTGCATCAATTTTAATAACAAAATTTGTAATTATGGTCACAAAAAAAACCTTTTCCCATACTTTTAATTAGTGTTAGTCATAGTGTGCAAGAAACAGTGTTAGTTTGATCATTTCAGAAAATTATATATTGAAAAAAGGGTATTTTATTTTATTAATAAAATTGAAATGCTTAACTATATAAAACAATCAAAACCAATCAAAATGCCCTCTGTCTATCAAAATAAATATCACATATATACATCCTATACATCTACCAATTGCAGAAATAGTTAAGAATGTTGAGCTAACTTTATAACGTTTTTATTGCTGTCTTATTTATAGAAAACACATTAGTCAGTAACAAGGAATTATTTTAAAACGATGATGATTGCGGCCGACACAAATTTCTATTTAATTTCTATTTCTGAACTATAAATGAACAATTTTATTATTTTTTGTTTTACATTTTGTAATACTAGAACGTACGCGTAAATTAAGTTTGGCACGATATTCAGAGAATTTTAATATTTACTGAGTAATAAAAGTAGTTTTGAAGAAAATCAAATGACAGTGAGTATATGTGGTCATATTTTTTATTATACTACTTTCATTAATACTTCTGTAAAGGGAAAATAAGCCTTGTAAATATTGTTTTGTCTTAGTGAGTACTTTCTGTAATTAAAATCGGATCAATACTTTTAAACTTATATATAAATACCTATGAATACAGTTGATATAATGACTTTTATCAACAGTTAAGACGTAGTGGTCCTTTGTTTTTATGCTACTTCCTATATATAGGCAGTGCACACCAAAGGCAATGCTGATAGTGATGTTCCAACACAAAGTCAAAAAAAGTATTAATTTCACCTCTGGGTCTGACTCAAGTCAGTCATATCATCCCAGTGCAGTAACCTAATAATATATAGGCAGAGCTCGCTGAATCTAGCCTCCAGTTATTTTTAGAATATCACTGCACCCATCACCTGTTGAATCTTTTTGATATACATAAGATGCACGTCATAGTCAATAGAATGCAATTTAAATATTTATTAACAAAAAACTTTTATTAGAGCAATATTAGTATTAATATATACAAGAGTTTTGTCTAATAATAATTTCAATACACCAAAAACATATAATCAAAATATACATAATTGATTTAATTAAATGAGCATCATTCTTTAAAATAAAAAATAATGGCAATGCTTTACTGATACTACATTTAGACACTAACTAGTATAAATGTATTTAAAATGTTTTTAAAACCTGACTATATACAGTCAGGTTTTAAAAATGCAAATAAAAACAGCTAACAATAATATGTTTAACTTACAACTAAATAAATAAAGTTATTATAAAAATTAAACTTAAAATGTCTATTCCTAACAACTTTCAAGTCTTACATTTCATAGAACTCTATGCTCTATTTCTGATTTAATATTTCTGCTATTATATATCTAATTAATTTCAATTTTGAAATATTACACAAAGTGGCTTTGTGATCATTTCTACAACATTTTTAAATAGCAAATACCATAAGGCATAAGATTAAGACAACATATATATCAAATGACAATGTAGTATATGGTTATATCCCAGTTTCTTGCATTAAATTATGTTTTACAGTTTTTATTTTATTAAACTAGTTTAATAAATAATTAATTAAATTTAATTATTTTATTTTAAATGTTTTTATACCAGTATAATATATATTGTTATACCCATATACATTATTAAAAGTGACCACACCACAATTATCAAGAATCCTCAATTATTAGACATATTATTATTTGACTAATTAAGGAAATTCTTGATATTCATGGTATAGTTGTGGCTGCCAGCTTTTAGTTGTGTATATTATATGGGTATAATAATATGGCAATCCCACCTTTTAGCATCTCAAATTATTTGTTTAAACATTTTGGTAAAATGTTAGGTAATCTTTTGTTTTAGGCACGTAAATTATTATTATTATTTTTTTGTAAATAAAGAAAACAAGACAAAATTTAATGAAAAACATATATTTATTAATTTAATAATACTGGAGGGCAACTGGGAGAACACGAAGATGAAGTATTGGGCAATGCATGGAACATCTTATAGTCTGTGGCACACCTACTTACAAGAGTTCATGTGGAGACAGGTGTATAAAGAAAATGTGTTCATGAATCTA
>JAYRBW010043671.1:0-11546 GCA_036023295.1 Invenusta paracnida
GTCCAAATTTCGCAGTCCGCGTTGGGAAGGGCAGCCAAGGCTTCGAGGGCGCACGCGCGTCTATGTTCAGGAGGGTCTGTCTTCTTGCAGTTGGTCAACAGCTTTGGGCGGAGGGTGACATTCCATTTATTTGCTTCCCAAGGTTCAATTTCCAAATTAGGGTTAGGGTTAGGCAGCTTCGTCGGCAGCTCTGTCGGCCTCCTCATTAGTTCTTTGGGTGCTCGAGTTTCTCCGTGTTGGTGGCGGAGGTCTAAGCTGGTGCGGCGTATTCGGCTAAGGATCTTTGGATGGCAATATATATTTTCCTCATGTCTGCTTTCTTCCATCTGCAGGATGTGTCACTGAGGGCTTTGAGGACGCGATTGCGGCAATCCATCTTTTCTGTGATCTTTCTAATGTGTTCCGTGAAGCTTTCACGAGAGTTCTGTCAAACGTAACACTTAGAAGTACAGGGTTGGCGTTATTGTTGATGGGCGTGCCCTCTATGGTGATACTGGGTTTCCAATTGGATTCCGCGGTGCTATTACTAAAAAAAGCTGTCTCACATTTGCCGATACTCAGGTCTAGTCTCCATTCTTTACTCCCTCATGGACGCTGTCTTGCATGATTTGGTTAGCTGTTTCTTGCTTTCGGTGTTGTATCCAAGCTGCGATATCATATACATATATTCTAACTTTGTATTTCTTGCTCGCTCGTTAACGGCGTCGTTGATGCATATGATGAATAAAATCGGGGACATGACAGCTCCTTGAGAAGTCCTTCTTTTTGAAGGTTCTAATGAGAGCCAGTTCTTGTGAGCCAGTTCTTGTAAGCCAGCTCTTGATCAAGCGTATCCATTGCGTCGAGATGCTCATTTCAAACATCTTGTGATAGAGACTTTCACGCCAGACCCTATCGAAGGCTTTTTGGTAGTCAAAGAGAGTCATCACCGTTCTGAGGGAAGGCGATTGGTGGAATCCGTCGGTCACTTCCTGTGAGAGTCTCGGGGCTTGCTCTTTAGTAGATCTATTCTTTCTAAATCAACCTGAAAGTCAGTGTGGGGATGGTGTTCTTCCAAGTACCACATGAATCTGCCTTTACTGATGCGATCCAGCAGTTTGCCGATGCAGGAGGAGAGACTAATTGGCCTGTAGGATGACACTTCGGATAGGTCCTTGCCTTTCTTATGGATAGGGGTGATAATAGCTGCTCTCCATTGTTGAGGTGTCCAGCCATTTTTACAGATGTAGTTGATCATGCGTCTGACCAGGTCAGACCGCAAATAGAGGTTTTTGAAGTCTTCGCAGCAGGTCTGAAGACTGCGATCAGAGTAGGGTAATTGGAGTCCTGGCGGCAGTTTTCGATAACCATGCGCTGGGCGATGACATTCCTCTCAACATTCAAGCTCGATGACAATTTGGAAGTGGTCAGTTCCGATGTGGTCTCAGATAAACCAGTAAGCCATGAAGTTGTGGTTTACTAATACATGGCATATTTAGTTTCAAATGTGGGCCATTTTTTTATGTTTTAATCTGTTTAAATTTAGACATTTTGTTGTCCTAATTTTTTCGTGGGCAGTGTATTTTGATAGGATAAAATATAATTGATATAAGTGTTTTAAAATATCTTAAAGAATGAATTGGATATATTATAATTTATTGTACTATGCATATATAAAAAATAAAAATTGACCCAAAATTACTATGAAGTAAACTTAAATATTTAAGTATTGCTATAATATATCTATTATCTATATAAAATTTTTTTTTTTTCAACTGTTTTAATTAATGAAGTTATCTTTTCTTCGAATTCAGGCATCCTCACTATGATTATGATAAGGACGCTTCGCAAAGATATCGCAAAATACAACCGTGACGAAGATGTTGTAAGCCTTATATTTTACTGTATTTGTATCTATTATTTTAATGGTATTTCTTCATACTTGTTATTTTTATGGATATCACTATTATTTGTTATTTTAATTATTATTATTATTAATTAATCTTATGTACTTACGAGTATTGTTTGGTATTAAAATGTATGCGCAGTTATTACATAATGTAGGAAATAATTTATTATAGTTTAGTCAATTATTGTATGCATCATATAAATTCTACTTTCATGTTTTGAAAGTATTCTGAATGTGCATTAATTAATATTAATTTTTCAAGATACCAAAACTCTCTTCTGGTTTTATTAGTTTGGTAATATTTCTATTTATTTTGAAAATAGTCCAAGTGTTTTTGATTTTATAAAATAGCACGAATTGACATTAAAATCTAATATTTAAAAATAATTGATTACAGTTTATCTATCGCTTTACATGATATTGTGCTTCTAAATGTCCAATATTCTTCAACATTCATGATCTTTATAAAGTTTTTTTTTAGGATCTTTCTAGATTGTATTTTTAATGCTAAATAGCGTTTTTTTCGGAAATTATTATGTTAATTTTATGAACGTATTTAAAAAAATAAATTACACAAAAAGGCTATCATAAAATGTTGATGTAATGTAATATTAAGAAAGCTCTCTCGTCTGAGTGAGTTATAGAATGTTCACAACTTATAAGCACTGTATTCTTTATTCGCAGAGAGATAAGGTATTATGTTTTACTCTTAATACTTCAACTGTTGAAAATGTTCAAGTTATTTGATACGTGCCTTTTCAATTTTGTTTAACATTTTTCAATGTTTGTAATTAATCATAAATGTTATCAAAATATTTTATATTGCTTTAATTAATTTTATTATCACGTCGAGCAATACAATAAAAGTCGCTTCGATTAACATGTTGAATTTTTTAAATTTCTGCCTAATTATTAATTAAACTTCCTTGCGTTTTATATTGTAACTTGAAATGTTAAAAATATATTAATCTAGTGTATATTTATAAATGACATTGTCAATAATCCAAAACAAAATCATGCATCAGATGTGTTATATATTATTAATGTTTACAAATGATCCCTTCATGGCCTATTTTAACTTAACCTTTTAGGCCCGGCCCTTTAGCAGGAACGAAGAAGTTTGTGTGTTAGTCCAGAGGTCAGTGGGTATAGAGTGATAGGGGCAGTTAAACATGTGGAAAAATAGTGCGATGGAATCTGGAAGTATTGACTATGGACGGTGGAGTGTTGAGTGATTGGATGTCTTAAGTTAGCTGACGATGTGAGTGTGTGTGGATTTGATAGTTTATGTATGTGGTGTCATCGATGTAGTTGGGGTTTTGTGGATGTCTTGGAGGTGTTTTGTGGTGATGTTATGTTTGTGATTGATGATGTTTCTGTTTTGTAGGTAGTAGTGAGAGGGTGTGTAGAGCTGGATGAGAGCTTGTGTGGAAAGGAGTGTGTTGTGATTGTTTATAGGATTGTGAGGTAGCTAGGATAAACGGGTTGCACCAAAGCTTCCTAGCTAACTTAAGTAGAATTTCTGTACTAAACTAGGATCTTTTGGTGCAACCGAATTATCCTAACTATCCTAACTTAGGACCAAAAATATCTTTCACGGCTTCTATACGTCGCCGGGCATTCCCTGAACCACCACTCCTCGGGCAGATAGGGTCCGCACTCGGGTCCAACACCCTACGATAAGTCGCCAACCTTTTACAGTGGCCACCCCAGAGTTGTGCGAGGGTTACCAGATCTTTTCGGTCGATCTGGTGGTGTTGGCAAGCATCGTTTGTATTTCTTGGAACAGGTCGTTGTTGCATTTAAATTTGATCCATTTATATATGTTGGATATGTTATATATGTTATATATATTATATATATATATATATGTTATATCTAGATTCTATCTATAGCAACTAGTGTTTTTATTTTTCAACTTTCTGGAGTTTCTTCTAGCCATCTAATAGCATTTCGTAGTGCGCAGAGTTCCGTTTGATAGGACGAACAATGATTTCCAGATGCTTCTTTGATGGTGTCGATGACTTCGAACTTATATATTTTGCATTTCGGTGTATTCGTCAGTGTTATTGATCTGGTAGGTGATAACTTTTTTATTTATCGAGATAAAGCCGCCTCTAGAGTATCACTAGGGCCGCTCTAGAGCTCACTCTCAGTCTGTCTACTCTTTGCGTATTGTGTTGTAGTTCGTAATTTCAGGGAAGGTGTCGCTCCCTCTAAGTTTAGTCTCCTGGATGAAAGCTATATCGATTTTCTCTTCTAGACAAGATTCAATTTCCCTGAGTTTGACTAGGAAATGGTTGCAGCTTCATTGGAGTATTCTAGTTTTGCAGTGTTCTTTGTCGTCTTCTTGTTTTCTTTGCCTAGGAAATTTTCTGGGCTCAGGGTTTTAGTTTTTTCTCTCTTGTGTTATGATTCAATAATTTTGCAGCTTTCGCATTTCCATTTGTTTTTGGAGATACGTTTATCTCTGAGCGCTCTGCTGTTGATTTTGGTGCAGGACTTGTGGGTGTGTCCATTGGTTGCACTTCAAAAATACTGAAGGGTTGATGTATTTTCTGCATTCTATACATTTCGGTTTTGTCCCTTGTGGTTCGATGTTTACATTGGTTGTTCTCGTGGTCGGGGTGTTAGATTTCCTGAGCATATGTAGCATTCCAGGTTATCCGTTTTTTCTCTTTTGTACCTGTTGATGCCTATATACAATAAAGGTGTTCTTACAGTTTCCACAGGTAAGGAGAGTAATATTGTAGAATTTAGTATTACATTTCTTGCATTTTGTCAAATCATCGAATGATCCAGGGTTGAACTCGATGTCTCCAGCTCTCAAAATGATTAGCCGGAAGTAGTTGGCTTTTTGGTCGAAATGAAAATTTCGACAGCTGTGGTTTTCTTCTTTCGTCTCCGCGCGAAAGTAGAAGACAGTTCTGTCGAGGTTGTAGTTGGATTCATGGGTGTTGGTGCATTTAGAGGTGGAGGTTGATATCTATGAGGTATTCGTGAAGGATGGGGAAGAAATTGTTGGTGTTGTTTTAGAGCTGAGTGTTTTGATGTGTATGTTGGTAGAGTCGATGGTTAGTCATAAGCGTATTGGATGAGCTTGGTGTGTTTGTTTTGTGTAGTGGGAATGTCATGCATGTTAACCATTTATTGGTTGTTGATGTTGCTTAGCCCCAGTCCAGCAACAGGACCGCTTTCCCAGGACCGAAGAGAAAGCCGCTGACCTTTGAGGGATTAGTCCAGAGGTCAGTGGGAGTGAGGTTTGTGGGTCGAGAGGGGCAGTCGAATATGTGAATTGTGTCGTGTGGTGTTAGTCCACAGGTTGAGGATGTGTTTGGAGTCGTGGGATGGAGAAAGTGTTGGTATTTGTTAAGGCGGTGCAAGAGTTGATGCGGAGTTGTGCGATGGGATCTAGGTAGTGTGTTTCCTGAGATGTCAATTTTGGGTGGTGGTGAGTTGAGAATAGGGTTGTGTGTGAGAGATTGGATAGCTTGGGTCACGATGTTGGCGTGTGTGGTTTTGATTGTATTCTTGTAGGTGGTGTCGTTAATGGAATCGGTGTTAGAAGATAGTTGTGGGTGGATGTCGTGGAGGTGTTTTATGATGATGTTGTGTTTGAGTTTGCGTTTGCGTTTGCGGTGTGTGATGTTTCTTTTTTGGAGGTGGTGGTGGTTGGAGTGAGGTGGGGTGTAGAGCTTGTGTGGAGATGAGTGTGTTGTGGGTGTTGATGTGGAAGATGTTGGTTTCGTGGTGTAGTAGGTCAATGTTGGTGGCTAGTGTGCAGCTTGTGGCAATCCGGAGGTCGGTGTTTTGAATAGTTTGGAGTTTTTGGATATGTGTGATGTGGCAATGGAAGGGGGCCAGATTGAGCATGCGTATTTGATGACTGGGCGGATGATGGCTTTGTATGTGATGAGTATGGTTTCTGTGTTGGCCCAATGAATGTCCTGTGAGTGATTTAAGTATGTTAAGGCGTTGTTTGCATTTTTTGTGTGTGTTTTGAAAGTGTAGTGGGTGTCGAATGTGACCCCGAGTATCTTTGATGTTTTGTTGAGGGGTATGGGGGTGTTATTTATGTGGATGTCTGGGGTGTAGTTGTCTTGGTGGGTGTCTACTGTGAACAGTGTGGTGGTACCTTTTGGGATGGAGAGGTGTAGTTTGAGGTCTGAGGTATTGATGGAGGGTGGGGATGAAGGCGTTGGTGTTCTTTTCGATTGTTTGTGTGTGTATGTCGGTGAAGCTGATATTATGTCTTCTGCGTATTGTGTGAGTATGGTGTTTTTGTCTTGCGGAGTGGGGATGTCGTGCATATAGAATTTGAAAAGAACTGTGGAGATGACTGACTGACCCTAGGGGGACTCTGAAGGGAAAGTTTTTGTGTGTGGATAGGATTTTGTTGTTTTCTGCCATGTATGTAGTTTCTAATGGGTTGTCACGGTGGAATTTAGAAGTTTTTTTGTGATTTGGTGTATGTTGATTGTTGATTGTGTCGAAGGCTTTGGTGAGGTCGAGTGCTGTAACTAAGGATCTGAGCACTAACCATCTATTGGTCATGTTAATGAGCGTTAATATCATATTATCTTGTCAGGAGGAAACCCTGGAGGAGGCGGGATGGAAGCTGGTCCACGGGGATGTCTTCCGTCCTCCGAGACACAACCGTTTTCTCGCTGCACTCGTTGGCACTGGAATTCAACTCCTTTGCATGGTCTTCATCACAATCTGTGCGTATATTTATCATTGAAAACTTCCCTTGTTTAGTTGTACTGTTTTTGGTTTTTTTATCCAAAATATGGCGAAATTTAGTTACCTGTACTTTATTGTTATCTAAAATTCTACGATTCCTTTTAGAACACTTTTATTGAAAGTAACTACTAATATACATACATGCATACATACAGCCTTTATATAATTGACATTTTATTTATATTTTTGTTATAAATGTTAGTTTAAATGTGAGCTTATATATTT
This sequence comes from Invenusta paracnida, assembly GCA_036023295.1. NCBI lineage: Eukaryota > Metazoa > Platyhelminthes > Proseriata > Coelogynoporidae > Invenusta > Invenusta paracnida. The sequence goes on from JAYRBW010043671.1 coordinate 6,857, forward strand.
TTAATTTATTTCTATTGGTTGTATAATTATTGAAAATGTAATTTCTGTTTTTTATTTAAGAATAATTTCGAGTTTTTACTAAATATTTTCTATTGTATGATATCGATTTATAAGTATAAGCTACTAGTTTTATAAAAATAGTATTATTCTTAATTTATATTTCATTAATGCAATATAATATATTATTATTGTGGTTCTTCATATCATAATATGAGGATGTTTGTTTGATTTTCTTAATTTATTAGAAAAATATTTTTGAACAAATAAACAAAGTATAATTTAATTGAAACCTATCCACATGCCTCCATTTTGTTGATAGCCTCCAACATTTGCTTCGATCTTTGTTTTATTGATTATTTTTCATATCTCAACCAACAAATCAGTCTTTGCGATGCTTGGTATGCTCTCGCCGGCATCTAGAGGGGCTCTCATGTCAGCTTGCATCTTCATCTACGTCTTTATGGGCACCTTTGCAGGCTACTATGCCGGCCGTCTCTACAAGACTATGCGAGGAATTATGTGGAAGACCACAGCACTTTGGGTAATTATGTAGATTTCTAGTACATGACTCAGAATAATATGCTAAAATATATGCCTATTACAAGTATATAGCTGTCTTATTTTATTGGTTGTTAAATCATAACCTTTTTATTCATTAAATTACTTGACTGGTATTATCAAAAGTGTATAGATATGCTATTATAATTTATTTTGAAGAGACGCCAATAGAAAAATTAATTATTTTCAAAATATAAATTTGTGTCAAAACAAGTATTTATACTTATGATTTTTTTAAATAATAATAATTTCTATAAAACCGCTGAAAACGCTATTATTTTTGTAATAATATTAATTTCCACACTACTTTACATATATGTATGTACATATAGTAAACTTGAAAAACTAGTAGAGTGTTTAGCTACTTACCTGACCTGGCGTGTCTGTATTACTTAAGAATTTTTCGTTATTTTATTTGTTTGAATACTACTCAAATTAAGAGACTCCAAAGATTTATAGCTTATTTTAATGCAACCTATAAGTTTAATAATAAATATCAAAATTGGTTACTAAATAGGAATGTTATAATATGTGTAGCTACAGTACTTATTGTATCGCAATATACCTATATTTTAGGCATAGTATATCTAGTTATTACGTTTCAATTCCTGGCTGTGAATAATTTAATTTTTTATGTCTTGAAAAGCCGCGTATTATACTTAATCTACATTGCATGCTCCATATTGTATTTAAGCTTACTTACATTGTATTATATACTGCAAGCCATCTGTATACGTATTGTAATAATTATGTCAATATAAATTCTAATATATATATAATATGTACCCTCTGACAGAGGGTCTGTAAATACTACAGGTTCCCAGCCATTATAAAACAGAAAAAACTTATATTGATTATTGAATAGCATTAAGGTGTACGGGGAAGGTTGGTGTAGGTTGGTAAATACAATGTCAACGACAAATCTATGTATTTTTAAAACTGTATATCAACTCTTAACAGCATATACATAAATTATATGTTTAACTATATTTTTTACTACGAAATTACAATGATTTCATATTGATTTTGTATTACTTTACTACTATATAATTATTAAATGATTGTAATTTAACCTCAAATAACATTATTTTCGCTGGAATAAGTGATATTATTAGTCAGGACAAAACACCCAATTGTCGATATTAGGTGTAAAACGTTAATATGCCAAATTCCTCGCGAGATATCTTTCACATTTTTTCATTTTTCACACAAAACTTGTTCTAAAAATTAAATATTGTTGACATCGCTGTATTCGATTCTAGTACTGTCGACTTTTGTAGTACACATTATAAAGAGATGATTTGAAAATATTTTATCATTGTAGTTTTATCTGCATTCTAGTATATTAAAGTTTCATGCTAATCAGTATTTATATTCATTGATCCATTTTCTTCATAGAAAAACAAAGAGTTCGTTGCATTGCAGGAGTTACAACAAGAAGAAACCCGAGCTTCAGTATTGTTGAAATCGTTGGTAAAACGGCGTGGAATTAACTTTAAAAGACATTTAATATTTGACAGTTTTCCCTAAGTCTCCAGAAAAGTTTTTTTTAATTTACTACATACCGTATAAACCGCCAAATAGTGCGCACACCCCAATTTAGAATTTCAAAATCGTTGTTTTGTCTGCGCACTATCCGCCTATTTATATGGTATTTGAAAATACACCTTTAAGTGTAGTTATCTATTAGGGCTTCTCAATTATATTTAATAAAACAATTTATACAAAAATTTGTTACTGGTATATTTCTCTTTTTTTCGAAAAAACGTGGACGCTGTTAGATGATATATTTTAACATTCTTGATGGCCTTAAAATGCTAAACCAAATGCTACTGATACTTGCGTTAAATTTTCTTATGTAGAGCTCTGTGATTGTAGACTTATATTTGTGGAAACTTTAGTTAGTTTGGTCAATAATAACTACAGATTTGTATACTTAATGATGCGCATGTTTCTTCCTCCAGAAAAAATATTACATTATCTATGTAATACGTCCACATCTACCATGCATTCTTGTATTCTATATGTATGCCCACAGAGCTACAATTAGACTACATAATTCATTGGTCTTCATTTACAGAATAAAATCAGTTATCATATCAGAAATAAGTTTTTGAATTAAAAAGAGTAACCTGACTGTTTAAGAAGTTAACTATTCAATAACTAAATGTTATGGTAACCGTGCGGATTTTAAGTTTTTAATTTCTTTAAATTCCAAATCTTTGTGAATATTACCCTGTTTATTATTATTTTTAATAGAACATTAATAATTATTATTATAATTATAATAATTATTCATATAAAAACGTTAAAAACTAAGATTTAAGATATACAACATGTGACATTCTATTTTTAGAAATTAAAATGTCATTCCACCAAATAAATACTAGTGTGTTCAAATTTTATGGGTCACTATTGACCTATCACTTCTAGTTACTCAATTTAATTATGGGGTGCCACTCTCACCCACAACCCTTTTTTTCCACATCAGACGGGGACTCTATTTCCAATGCTAGTTCTAGGCGTGGGTCTTTTTCTTAACTTCTTTGTCTGGGCTAAGCAGTCCTCCGGTGCTGTCCCCTTTACTACGATGATAGCGATCCTCAGCCTCTGGCTCTGCGTCTCTCTTCCTCTCGTCTTTATCGGCTTCTACTTCGGCTACCGAAAACAGCCCTACGAGAATCCCGTCCGCACCAATCAGATTCCGCGCGCGGTTCCCGGACAGAAGTGGTATCACAATATAATTGTCGCGTGAGTCTTCTTGCTCTTTACTAGATCAGCCTTTACTTTAAAATTTCTCAAGTGATATAGAAGTGCAGATAGAACTTTAAAAAAATAAAAATTCAGACATACATGAAGTAACCGAAGAAGTTTATTCAAACTTTATTAAAGCGTACAGCTAATCAAAGCATCATTGGTTAGCTTTGATAACCATTTTAAAATTTAAATTTTATTTGTTGGTATCAATAAACAAGGGCAATACTTTCAATACCATTTGTTATCCTTTATTTAGACTAAAAATTGAATTTGGTTTAACACGCGCATATCCGTGTCATTTGTAGGTACACATATATCCGTGTGGGGGTCTGATAGACCCTTCTCTTTTTAAAATAAATACTAGACTATAACACCTGCTTATACATACATATGCATACCGTACGTCAAAGTATATATACTTTCTATTTACTATGAGGCGAAATTGGACATAAATATTATATTGCAACAGATTTTCATTGGCTAATGAAAATTGAATCATTATTCAGATTTTCATGCTTAATGAAAATTATTGTAATTATTGTTAATATTGTAATTTATATAATTTTACTTACATTTTTGTATTTTCTGTTTTGTCTACTCTACGCAACGATAAAATATGTTCCAGCTATAATGCGTCTGCAGTATTTTATTGGTAATGAACGGTACACTCGCACTCTGTTTGCTCCTAGCTGCACATTTTCTGCGTATATACCCCCTCGACACACAGAAAGGAATTTCAAACCAACTAGTCCTCTCCTCTGAACATCTTGATGCCTCAATAGACAATGAAACTGGAAAGCCTATCCATTTTCACTTTACAATACAATCAAGCCAGGTGTTGATATTATGATGTCATGGTGCAGCAAACAGTATGATGTAAATAATTGCTCACGACGGTGGCCAAGAAGAATTAGGCGGATGTAATTTTTTCTGCTTTTTTGGATGATTTTTTAGGGTGATTTTTTATTGAATAGTGTACTGATCAGGGCCCTAGAATAGTTCCTGCTTTTTTTCAGAGGTCTAGTAACTGCCCTGGAGAATATTTGATCAAATGCTATATATTGCGCGAAAATTTGTGTAAACAATGCATGAATTGTATTTTATCACACAGTGCATTTTTAAGTGTTCTTCTTCTTCTTCTTTTCTACAACGAGGGATCTCGGGCGACTGGTTGGGAACCTGTCGATGACCGGCTGGCTGGGGTTCAAGGAGGACAGTCAACCGGAAAGAGGGAAAAGTAATATAGAGAAAGGGGGATAGGAAAACAGACATACAGAAGACACAAACATACAAGAAGCACAAACATACAAGGATAAAGGCAAGCAAAGAGCACAGACCTAAAGGGAGCCTAGAAAGCAGCAGACCAAGCAAAGCG